>OX457051.1:4779416-4940751 GCA_949752735.1 Lumbricus terrestris | reverse complement strand
ACACACACACACACACGCACACATACACAGCATTTCTTACAAGGCTAAGTCCAAATATTTCATATATGCATCTTTCAATTCACAAGATGTCACATCTTCACGCTTTCACACACATACACATGAAACCAAAAGCCATGAAAACACACAAGCTTCAAATCCCTAGGTGGCGCATCTGCAGAATTTATCAATACTTTAAGATCAAAAATGAACAAACTTCAGCTCCCAAGGTGACGCCAGCGCAACTTTTCCGTCCGAACATGATCAAATATCTAATACATACAGCATTTCTCATACACGTAAGGCCATCTATCACACACAGACAACTTTCCCACTACAAGCTAATGCACGGGCAATCTTTATCACACACACACACACACACACACACACACACGCACTCACACACACGCACACACAGGCAACTTTCCCACTACAAGGTAATGCACAGCCAATCTTTTGCACACACACACACGAGAACTCTTAAAATTTCTAAGTTACAGATATATACTTTGAGCAATTTTTCTAAATTAAGGTAGTAAAGACATACGAAACAGCGAAGATTGTAATATGTATAAGGCAATTGCATGAAATTCATAGCGCAAAGTAGCGGGAATTGAACATTGGCACAGGTAAAATGATAAGTATGATAGTTGTGCGAGCGAATAGGACTTGGATTTTCGAATTATTTCAAAGTCAGTCGCATGCTATTGCCAATATACGAATTCAAACAGGCAAATTTACTAAGTATGAAATGCAGATATTGCATGGCGAACGAAGTACTAAGTATGAAATGCAGGGATTGCATGGGGAACGATGTAAGAGGCAAAGCGTGGCGCGGGGAGAGGAGCACTTTCTTCAGTTTGTGGGAACAAAGGTCTTCATTGTTTGCAATATGACAGCAATTTTGGTAAAGTTAGGTTTGCAGGAAGGGCATTACATGACTTTTTAGGGTTGAGTGTGTTAAGTTGGCGAAAAATGGGATGGGCGAGAGTGTGCAGGCTTAGATTTTGTGAAAACAAAAGATGTGACGCACATGTGATGAGTCATCAATTTGACAAAGTACGTTTATAACGAGCGAAGAATACAAGTTAGGGTTGCGAGCGGCATATTACAAGCTGAATTAGGTGTAGCGAACACACGCCACTTGACCGAAATCTGTGTTCGACACGTCGAAAATGCTAAGTTCCGAAATTTTTCGCTGCGCAAATTCGCACGGCGGCGGCACCCTTCGTGCGGCGGCGGCGGCGGTGCTGCGCGCCGGCCCTCTCGTGCGGCCTCGGCTCCTGCGGCGTGGCGACGGCTGCGACATGCGCGCCCAATTAGATCAAGCTTTGGCCCGTACAAGCTAAAGTCGAATACGCCCCGGCACAAATCTTTCAATAATTTCCATAACCCACAATACGCATGAGACTTTAGCTTCATACGAGTCAAAGCACGATCGATTGGTCGTGCATGCCGCGGCCGTCGCCACGCCGCAGGAGCCGAGGCCGCACGAGAGGGCCGGCGCGCAGCACCGCCGCCGCCGCCGCACGAAGGGTGCCGCCGCCGTGCGAATTTGCGCAGCGAAAAATTTCGGAACTTAGCATTTTCGACGTGTCGAACACAGATTTCGGTCAAGTGGCGTGTGTTCGCTACACCTAATTCAGCTTGTAATATGCCGCTCGCAACCCTAACTTGTATTCTTCGCTCGTTATAAACGTACTTTGTCAAATTGATGACTCATCACATGTGCGTCACATCTTTTGTTTTCACAAAATCTAAGCCTGCACACTCTCGCCCATCCCATTTTTCGCCAACTTAACACACTCAACCCTAAAAAGTCATGTAATGCCCTTCCTGCAAACCTAACTTTACCAAAATTGCTGTCATATTGCAAACAATGAAGACCTTTGTTCCCACAAACTGAAGAAAGTGCTCCTCTCCCCGCGCCACGCTTTGCCTCTTACATCGTTCCCCATGCAATCCCTGCATTTCATACTTAGTACTTCGTTCGCCATGCAATATCTGCATTTCATACTTAGTAAATTTGCCTGTTTGAATTCGTATATTGGCAATAGCATGCGACTGACTTTGAAATAATTCGAAAATCCAAGTCCTATTCGCTCGCACAACTATCATACTTATCATTTTACCTGTGCCAATGTTCAATTCCCGCTACTTTGCGCTATGAATTTCATGCAATTGCCTTATACATATTACAATCTTCGCTGTTTCGTATGTCTTTACTACCTTAATTTAGAAAAATTGCTCAAAGTATATATCTGTAACTTAGAAATTTTAAGAGTTCTCGTGTGTGTGTGCGCAAAAGATTGGCTGTGCATTACCTTGTAGTGGGAAAGTTGCCTGTGTGTGCGTGTGTGTGAGTGCGTGTGTGTGTGTGTGTGTGTGTGTGTGATAAAGATTGCCCGTGCATTAGCTTGTAGTGGGAAAGTTGTCTGTGTGTGATAGATGGCCTTACGTGTATGAGAAATGCTGTATGTATTAGATATTTGATCATGTTCGGACGGAAAAGTTGCGCTGGCGTCACCTTGGGAGCTGAAGTTTGTTCATTTTTGATCTTAAAGTATTGATAAATTCTGCAGATGCGCCACCTAGGGATTTGAAGCTTGTGTGTTTTCATGGCTTTTGGTTTCATGTGTATGTGTGTGAAAGCGTGAAGATGTGACATCTTGTGAATTGAAAGATGCATATATGAAATATTTGGACTTAGCCTTGTAAGAAATGCTGTGTATGTGTGCGTGTGTGTGTGTGTTTGTGTGTATGATGTAGAAAGGTGGCCATGTTGCCTCCGGCTGATAGCACTGCTGGCCGATTCATCGATTTTTGTGTTTCTGTGTGCATGGAAGTGAGAAATGTCGCCATCTTGGACGTGAAAGGTTGAAGTATTTGTCGGTTTTTGAGTTTGTGTTCGCAAGAAAGTTAGAAATATCGCCATCTTGGGATTGGAAGGTTGAAGTACTCGTCAGTTTTTGAGTTCGTGTGTGCAAGAAATTTAGAAATTTCGCCATTTGGGCGCGAAATGATGCAAGGTTCTTAAGTTTCTGAGTTTTCGTGTGCAAGGAATTGCGAAATGTCACCATATTGGGAGTGGAAGGTTGAAGTATTCGTCGGTTTTTGAGTTCGTGTATGCAAAAAGTTAGAAATGGCGTCGTCTTGGGAGTGGAATGTTGAAGTATTCGTCGGTTTTTGAGATCGTGTGTGTAAGAAAGTTAGAAATTTCGTCATATTGGGAGTGAAATGTTGCAAGATTCTTAAGTTTTTGAGTTTTCGTGTACAAGGAATTGGGAAATGTCACAATATTGGGAGTGGAAGGATGAAGTATTCGTCGGTTTTTGAGTTCGTGTATGCAAAAAGTTAGAAATGGCACCATCTTGGGAGTGGAAGGTTGAAGTATTCGTCGGTTTTTGAGTTCGTGTGTGTAAGAAAGTTAGAAATTTCGTCATATTGGGGGTGAAATGTTGCAAGATTCTTAAGTTTTTGAGTTTTCGTGTACAAGGAATTGGGAAATGTTACAATACTGGGAGTGGAAGGATGAAGTATTCGTCTGTTTTTGAGTTCGTGTATGCAAGAAAGTTAGAAATGACCCCATCTTCCGAAAGGAAGGCTGAGCGATTCGTCGGTTTTTGAGTTCGAGTGTGTAAGGAAGTAAGAAATGTTGTCATCTTCCAAAAGGGTGGTTGCAGGATTCGTCGGTTTTTGAGTTTGTGTGTGCAAGAAAGTTAGAAATGGCAGCATTTTGGGCGTGGAAGGTGCAAGGTTCTTAAGTTTTTGAGTTCGTGGATGCAAGGAAGTAAGAAATATTACCATCTTCCGAAAGGAAGGCTGAGCGTTTCTTCGGTTTTTGGGTTTGTACTTGCTTGAAATGTAAGAAATATAGAAGAAATATATAAGAAAATGGCGCTTGTCTGCTATAGTTTGCTTAGTATTGTAACAAATTCTGAATAATTGTCATAATTTAGTATAATTTAATTGTATTTATTGCTGTTATATGCATATTTTCGAATAAAATGACGAAAATTGCTGATATTTTTGGTACATATGTAGGAATTATATTCTTCTGAAGGGCTCATATATATGTTTTAGCTGTTTCTGGAGGCTTAAATTTTATACATGTAAGTCAAATTTGTGTATTTGGCGTGAAGGCCTGGAGGTTTGGAGGGTGTGGTGGAATGTGGATAGGAATTCTCGTCTTCTGATTGGTCGCTCACTAGGTTTCAAGCTTTCCGATTGGCCAGTTCTTGTGTGTAAAATGCATATTTTTGAGTGGGGAGGGGTGGAATGGAGGGTTGGAGGGTGAGGTTGAATGCTGTGGAGGGTGAAAGATGTCATGCCTATGGTATCTATCCTTCTGATTGGCCGCTCTCTAAGTTTCTCGCTTCCATAATGTTCAGCTCTTGTGTGTAAAATGAATATTTGTGTGTGGGGAGGGGTGGAATGGAGGGTTGGAGGGGGAGGTTGAATGCTGTGGAGGGCGAAAGATGCCATGCCTATGGGATCTAGCCTTCTGATTGGTCGCTCTCTAAGTTTCTCGCTTCCATAATGTTCAGCTCTTGTGTGTAAAATGAATATTTGTGGGTGGGGAGGGGTGGAATGGAGGGTTGGAGGGTGAGGTGAAAGGATGTGGAGGGTGAAAGATGCCATGCCTATGGGATCTATCCTTCTGATTGGCCGCTCTCTAAGTTTCTCGCTTCCATAATGTTCAGCTCTTGTGTGTAAAATGTCTATTTGTGGGTGGGGAGGGGTGGAATGGAGGGTTGGAGGGTGAGGTGAAAGGATGTGGAGGGTGAAAGATGCCAGGCCTATGGGATCTATCCTTCTGATTGGCCGCTCTCTAGGGTTCGCAGTTCTCTGCTTGGCCCGGTCTTGTGTGTAAAATGGCTAATTGTGGGTGGGGGAGGAGGTGGAATGGAGGGTGAGGTGGAAGGTTGTGGAGGGTGAGAGTATATGCTGAGTCATTTAGGGTTGGTGTGGGCCTTGCGCGGCTAAGTAGGGTTCAGTTTACATGTGAGGAATTGAAATTTGAATGACTGGTGGGGAGGGTGCCGAGGAGTGGAAGTCAGTGCAGCTCCCATAATGCGCTGCTGGGCGCGTCCGTTGAGTCATTTCCGGTCGGAGTGGGGCTTGCGCCGCTATAGTAGATGTGCTCTAGAAGCGCTAGTAGCTAGTATGGTAATTAGGTATAGCCTAGAAGCGATTGTAGCCAGGTAGGTCGTTCCTGGAAGTGATTTAGTGAGCTGTATGCTAATTAGGTATAGCCTAGAAGCTCTGGTAGCCAGGTAGGGCGTTCCTGGAAGAGTTCTAGTGGCCTGTATGTTAATTATGTGTATCCTAGAAGCGCTATTAGCCTAGGTAGGGCGTTCCTGGAAGTGCACTGGTATCTCGTATGCTAATTAGGGCTAGCCTAGAAGCACTATTAGCCTAGGTAGGGGTAGCCTAGAAGCCTAGGTAGGCGTGGCCTAGAAGCCTAGAAGCCTATAGCCTAGGTAGGCGTGGCCTAGAAGCCTAGAAGCCTAGAGGCGCCTTTCCTAGAAGTCGCCGTTCCTAGAAGTGAGGTTCAAACGATTAGTTTATCACTACTCTGGTGGTTTCTTTCCCTCCATTCTTCCCTCGAGTGGGCCTACTTGATTACAATTGTTATTCATTTTCTTTCATATTGGCTCATCCTCATCACCTTTGTTTTTCTTTCTGTTTATCTTCATCTTGCATTATTCAGATGTTGTAACCATCCCAGCATATCCATTATTCTCTGAAGTCCGGCATTTAAACCTGCCACCATTGCCTAGTGATTAGGCCTATATAAAGTATATATATATATATATATATATATATATATATATATATATATATATATATATTAGGCCTACATAAATTTCTTAAGCGCACAAGGTCACACCGAAATGTGAATATGTGACCCATGTCGATCACTCTTTTTCTTTTATTTTGGCCAATTTTAATTGAAAGTTGTACTGATGAGAAATGATTCTTCTCCTAAAATAAATGGAGGTTGCACTGATGAAAAATTATTAGTATTATGTCCATCGACTTAGACTATCTGTTGGAAGACAATACTTTGAGAGAGATGATTGGATCTCGACCTCAGAATGCCATGATAACGCGCGTTAACCAGCAATGCCAAATTGGATTAGCAACAGTTCTGTCTCTTTCTATTGCCCTCAAAGTCGATTTCATAGACGGCGTCTCGAATTCGCATAGAAGTGCAGAGAAATCCAAATTTCAACAACTGAAACGTCTGTTAATTACACAAAACTCCATAAATATAGCAGAAAACAGAATGTCCAAATATCGTCATTATCACCCTCATCCTCAGACCATTCAAATAACTAAACATTTCAGGGGAATCCACCTCAATATCATATTTTTAACCTATAGCCTACTACAGTCCCAACAACACTTGATCATGGTTACAGTTTTTAGCAAGACTAAGAAAATGCAAGACAGAAAATTAAAAGCATGCTAATTTTTTATATAGTTTCTAAAGGTTGGTACTTTGGTTTCACTCTGTACATCGTTCGTTTAATTGGTTCTTTAATGTTAATAAATTTAAACAAAAATTAAGTACCAGTTAGATAAATAGGTGTCAATTTTCCAGGGGCAAGTGCCCCCCTTGAACCTATGTGCGGGCGCCCATGCCCAGCAAACCTGAGACTTTACATTTGGAAACGTCTATAAAAATAGCATTCCCATTTTCTTGCTTTGCATTTTCCAGCCTCTTGCTAAAATTTTATTCATGGCCATTGTGACTTGCCCCTCCGACAAAAATGTCTACAGGCGCCCGTGCTGCATAGATACAAGTTGCTAACACACAAAATTGTGTGTGAGGAAAGTAACAGTAGTAATTGTTGCTGTTTAACGTCATTGTGTAATTAGCGGCTAAATACCTCATCATTTCATCTTCTCCAACTGATACTCGTTATCATCATCATCATCATCATCATCATCATCATCATCATCATCATCATCATCATCATCATCATCATCATCATCATCATCATCATCGTCATCGTCATCGTCATCGTCATCGTCATCGTCGTCGTCGTCGTCGTCGTCGTCGTCGTCGTCGTCGTCGTCGTCGTCGTCGCCACCAGCGTCATCATCATCATCACCATCATCATCATCATCGTCATCATCGTCATCAATTCAAAAGTGTTGTCCTTTGCACTTTATTTGAGTTAATGTTTATCAATTCATTTTTAATTTGTTCAAAGAACTTATATAGCGTCCTTTCCATTAGGCCATTTAGAGTCTAATTGCGTTGAAAAATATGTGTCGCAGCTGTCACGCTGAGAGCGCCTCTGAGTAGCTAGTCTGTAAGAGGCGCTTTATAAATGCTTATATACAATATAATACAATGCAATATGTCTTCTGGAACCAATGGAACCAGATGAATCGCCAAGGGAGACTATGCCAGACAGAAGGACCCACAGCTGAGAACGCATGATGTTGACAGGTAGTAGTAGTAGTATATTCGTTTAGCCTAATTTCAAAGTAAGACAATCAGGGTGACAGAACGCACCAAGTTACAGGTCAGAGATGTAAAATAAAACACAGAAGTAATAATAAAGCTAATAGTAATAATAATGAAATAAAGTTGCGACAGCCATGGGCTGGCATCCGTCCGTTACGTTGTTGATGTTAAAATAGGCAGTTGATGTTGAATTACTGCCATTGAATCAGGATAAGCCAAAAATGGCCCGTCAGTTATTAGCAGCTGTAATCAGCGCTACTGACGCTCGCTTCACGATGGTGATGTGTTCGAATAATCGCCAGTTCATTAGTAAGTCTAGCCGATGCTACAAAGTCTATCCATTCGAAGTATATAGTGCCCGATAAGATTGAATTCATGACTTAGCGGAATTGTTGTTAGAATCTTTATACA
Source organism: Lumbricus terrestris (assembly GCA_949752735.1). NCBI lineage: Eukaryota > Metazoa > Annelida > Clitellata > Crassiclitellata > Lumbricidae > Lumbricus > Lumbricus terrestris. The sequence continues at coordinate 4,932,857 of OX457051.1, read as the reverse complement.
CTGTGTCCCATAAAAAAACACACCAAAAACCTTTGTCATGAAACGCATGTAAATCTAATACTGTGCCCCATAAAAAACACCAAAAACCTTTGTCATGAAACGCATGTAAGTCTCATGTTAAATAAGAAAAAATAATGTTTCATTTAAGAAGATGTTCGAAGTGATGTCCCTTCGCTTGAACGCAGGCTCTCAGCCTTGGCCGCCACTGTTCAATAGCTTTGTCAATGACACTCTGCTTCAACTGTGCCCACACAACGATCAGGCGCTCCTTCAACTCGTCGATGTCCCGTATTGCTGTCTGGTAGACGCGTTCCTGCATTAGACCCCAAATTCTGTAGTCAACAGGATTGAGGTCTGGTGAATTTGCTGGCCAGAGTTCCGGTCCAATGAAGCTTGGTGTTTCACGTCGCAGCAACGCAATGGTGTCCTTTGCGCGATGTGCTGGGGCGCTGTCCTGCTGGAGAATGAACAAGTCGCTTGACATCCTCCTGATCGCTGGCAACATCTGCTCCATCAACAGGATATTCCTGTAATATTCGCCGTTGACCTTCACCCCAGGTTCCACGGAGAACAATTCCGTGCACCCGAGCTTCGAGACGGCGACGGAGACCATCAGTGAGCGGCTGAAAGTCGGGCGGGTCCGCAGTAGGCGATTGGCGTCAACGTTGCGCTTCAGTGTTGTCGTGGATACGTAGAGACGATCGTTCTGAGCGTTGATTGGAGGCGCCACTGTAAACAGCTTCTCGTCAGTAAACCAGATGAAATGGACTATATGCTCGGGAAACTTCCTAAGAAGTTGCTTGCATCGTTCCAAGCGTGAATCTGTGTTGCATGTTGATAACAGTTGGGCACGGCGTTTTTTCAGACACTTCATCTGAAGGTCATCATGTATTACTCTATACACTGTTCCCCTACTCATTCCAATTTCTCTTTGAATCTGGCGAATTGTTCTGTGAGTTTGTGGTGCGCCCTCCTGGCTTAGCACAAGATCGTTTACTGCATCAATGTTCTCTGGTGTGCGCACCGAACGTGGTCGTCCGCTGCCGGGCTGACGATCCACGCTGGCCGTTTTTCGAATCTTTCGCAGCAGTACATCGAGGCCATTTTTATTCCAACCCTTTTGCGGGAACTCTTTTATCAACCGACGACTACTGTAACCCTTCAACAATACAAAATTCTTAATAAAAATTTTATCTTCGCTGCTGAAAACCATTTTAATTCTAAGTTTAAATGTTTCCAAACACGCCTAGTCGCCTAGTCTGCGTCACTGCCTCTAACAGCAAACACTTCTGTGAGTAAGTAAAATGTTAAATATTTTGTGGCAAAATTATTTGAGAAACAACGTACAAACTTTTATTACAATAGGCTTGGTTTTAAAGAAGATTTTTGAAAAGTTTTTTGGTGTGTTTTTTTATGGGACACAGTGTAATCCATTCCGGAGGACTTGAAGGAGAACCGCGTGGAAATTCGGATCCGGACAGTTCGATTTTAGTTGTTACACACCACGTAATGACGGTGATGCAAATGGCGGTCATCATGCGGAGATATCGTAGATGGCATTAAATCGTCGAAATCAAAGTGATATCAAAGCATTAGAAACTAAGAGCTCCCACTAGTTGCAGTGAATGTTACGTCTCTTTTCTGTGAGAGTATGTAGCAAAAATCTTGCAATGGAATGCAGTCTGTTGCAGCGTTGCTACGGAGCAGAGTTTAGCAAATTGCTGAAACTCTTCGTTGATGGGTCTTTCTAAAAGTAGTAGGCCTAAACTTTTTCTACTGGAATTTGAATGTGCCATGCTGCCCGGGTTTCATAGGCTCTGCTGCAGGTTATCACCTCCAGGATAGCAATGTTCTCCCCAAGAGCGTTATCAAACTAAGAACAATTCAAGTTTTCAAATAGGTAAACCAAAATGAGGTTAGTCGTACTCAAGAGACTTATTTAAGTGTAGCTAGTCGCTCCCAACCCAGAGCTCAAATTGGTCGCCAATGGTCGGGTTGAAAGGGTAAACTGGTTTGCATTCAGATGTTGGGTGTTTTTAAGCATTGACTTTTAACAGATGACAGCAGCAAACAAGCGCTAATGATTTGTAAACTTTGCTTAATATCAATGTGCGATATCCCGAGCTGACTTCTCGAGTAAATTGGACTCTCTGTCAAAGGTGGATTTCATGACAGTTGTCTATTCTCTTCGACTCCTAGTGAGCCATGTTTACGATTGCTGCAGGTGAGTTGCGAAGATCATGTTCTATGTGAGTACAGGTTATCATTGTGGTTTTGATCAGGTTAATTAATTATGAGAGTATTGAGGTCAGAATCGCTAACTAAAAGCACGACATAGATAGAGTGCGGTTTTGGTTCTGGAAAATTCTTTCTGACTCCAAATTAAGGATCATAACAAGAATTGCCACAGACTGCAGCAGTTCTATATGGGGTAAAATCTTGCTTTATTTACGAAAAATTCTGTCAATTGAAATTATGAAAAATGAAATTTTTGCTTTTTAACTGATAACCCTACACCCGAACAGACATTTTCTAAATTAAGCGAATCACTTAAATCTCCATCTACTTGTATAATATGATTCCCTGTTGCCATCAGAATAAATGAATAGACGCATACGCTCATATGCCTACATTATGCATGCATAAATGCATATCCCACTCGGAAATGTCCAAAACCAATAATAATTGTTCATTGTTCAGGTCCGCCTTGATTTGTCCTGTCACATAATTATACCAGTTGACGGATAGATAGAGAGGGGGAGCGAGACTGATGGAGATGGCGATGAGAAATTACTCACGTTGGTCCTCTTATTAAAACCGCATTTGTCAGTTGGGACATAAGCACGTGTACTCCAGAATAATTAATTAGTGACATTTTAAGTTTTCTTGTTGACGAAACGACTTATAGCCTAATATTTGTATATAACTAGCTGGGGTACCCGGCGTTGCCCGGGAAGTTTAGGATCCCTTTTCCCCTTCCCCTCCCCCTTATCTCCCTCTCCCCTTCCCCTTCTCTCCTCCCTCCGCTTCCCCCTCTTCCCCTTCCCCTCTCCTCCCTCCTCCTCTTCCCCTACCCCAACCCTCACCTCCTCTCCTCCTCTTCCCCTCCCCTCCTCCCTTCCCCCTTCCACTTTCCTCCAAACCCCTCCCTCCCCATCCCTCCTCTCCCTTCTTCCTGCCCCAGCCCGTTCACAAACCCCCTCCACTGGGTTGTTCTGGTGATCAGTAGCTGCGAAACTGTAAGCGTATAATTCTGGACAAACACACACTCACACATCCGCATTCTCCTTTCTCTGTGCCTATTAATAACTTGGTTAATACAATTATTGATGGCTGTTAGTACAGTTAAGATTTCTGTGATCTGCGTTCTTGTGAATATTATTGTTTCAACTGCATAATTGTACACCGTAACCGGTCGCGGTTTTGTCAACCGGATCATTGAATAAATGAAAATTATTATACGTGCGAGAGGTGAGAATGACGTCAAGACATGGCGAACTCATGCGAACTGCCGTCTGATGATTTATGTGTATCGATCAACGGCAAGCAACATGGCTGATTAAATCTGTGTAAGCTATATAGGCTAAATACGCGTAAAATTAACATGTCGATAGCTCGGGTTTTAAGGTGAGTCGAGAGCTGAAAGTAGGCTAGTCATCCTGACCCACAAATTCACACGAGAAGCTAAAAGAAGTTTGGTGTTGCGAAATGAAGCTGTTTCTGAGCCTTTTTGGGACGGACATACACACATAGGCCTACGGATCTCAGATTTATAGTATAGATTGACTGAACTGCATATTGTAACTCAAAATCTCAGACTCGGGTGAACCTATACATTTAGTGAACAGCAAAAGTCTGAAAAGTCGATATTTAGGATCACATATCACATAGCTAGCAGAATTTACAGATTAAAAAGAAGGGAAATAGTCGAAACAGCAAATTGCTTAGCAGCAATTATTATACGTCAGATGCCTATAAATTCTTAAACCTTTCGTAAGACTGCTTTTGCAGTTTAAAACGATTTTCTGCATTTGAACTGGCCCTTCTGAGATCGAGTTATTAGGCCCTACTCTAAAAGTTGCTAAGAATGAACGCATTTTAGAGAGCCTTTTTAGTGTAGGACTATAAGATCAGAGTGACTGTAGGCCTAAATGTTCGAATTTGATTAAACATCGTTGCAGGAATCCGACTTAGGTTCAGTAATTTAAATGTAGAGTTATATTATATAATCAGAAACATAACATTGGACGTGTTAATAAATGCGCGAATAAAGAGTTCAGAAACAACGCTGTTTTCGTTTACATACAGCAAGATAGCTATAATGTATTGTTTTCATCGGACGAATAAGTATAGGGTTCACATAAAGACTTTCATGATATCCGCAGAACAAACGTCGAACGTCTACAAGAATTTTGTACATGAAAATTTCTAAATGAAATTTAGTAGGCCTACCACGCGGAAACTATAGCCTACCTACATGTAGGCCTACAATACTGATTGTCGGCAGTTGTTAAAACCAGACAATCAGTGTGCGTCAATAGCCTAATTTTATTGTATTCAAAGCTACATTATATATTTAATTTTGCTGTCAAAGTGAAAGTTCTCTCTTATCTTTGACTTACCTACGGCCAGATTAAAGTTCAAGGATCACCCAACAAAATTAAATCAAATGACGGCTAATGACCTACATATTGTGCTCCATAAATTATATCTACAAGCATTAGGTTAATTAGTCAGAATGATAAAGGCTTGCGTTGGGTATCTTGCCACTGGCAACTCTTTCTCAGTCTAATGTCGGCGCGTGTTAAAGTTTAAGGATAATTAAATTTTCAGTTGATATTGGCTGACATAATGTAGATGTTGCTCTTCATACATACAAGTTTATCAGCGTGTATGTGACTAGGTTAATTAATAAGAAGAAGTCTACTTTCTGCGTCTGAGTGCCTTGCTATCGAAGTCTAGAGCTTTCTTTCTTAAGCAAACGCACGTCGTCGGTTTGTGAAGAAGAGTCGATATTCAACTAGGACAACACAATGAAATCGTTCTGCATATCAGGAGGTTCGTTCAGTTAATATTGCCTTTTTGTTCAAAATAAATTCCTTACCAATGATAGGCTGCTGAAAAGTGTAATCTGTAACCATGGAATACATCCATGTTTGCCTCCCTCTTTCCACTTACATAGGCCGCCGCGCACTGCGCTCTGCTGTCCATGGTGACTTAATGGTTCCGCGTTTTTTATTCCCTCCCAAAATGCTATGCATTTTATGCTAGTCTTTGTAAAGTGAGTACATTCCTTACACCCGCGTATAACCTCGAATGCAGCTTTGCTTATTAGTTAATTTGCACTTCACCCTCTAATAGTGATTCCAAATCTAACAGTGTGCGCATCTTTTACCGTACATAGTGTTCCTGCAAACGCTTGAAGGCCATTTGGGTCGGGAGCGCCTCTCATGATTCTCTCTTAAATGTCGTCATATGAATATGCAATCATATTTGCGTTTTTCAAAGAGAATCAATAACACATCCTAGCTTTCTGTTCCTTTCAGAGTCAATCTAATGGACTGTGTCGTGAATTCGTTTAAAATACGCAGAAAGTCATAGCTGTAACAACGTTTTTTTCGTTTTTTATTCCCTCCCAAAAACGTCTTTTTTCGTTATTTATTTTTCACACCGTTTTTTATTTTTTATGTAACTTTATTTATTTTCTGTCTATTATTATTTTTCTTTAATTTAATTTTTGTTTGATATTCCAAACGATTTCACCACACTCTCAAGGATCCAGTTATCTATAGCGTCTTTATGTAATTGTTTAAGTCATCTTTAGAGAAATACATGTAGTAGGTCCATACAAGAAATTGAATTTGTAAGAGTTATATTGATATAAAATTCTTGGCCCACAAGAACTCATAAGTAACAATTTTAAGTACAAATATAGGCTAATATATATATATATTATATATATATATATATATATAATTTAGTACACATCTAAGGTCTTTGCTTCTGATTAGATTTTAATTGCGTTATGTCGATCAGCTTGAACTTATGTGGACTTATGCTTACAATTTAAATTTGAAAAGATTTCAACACCTTTAATTTTTCTGAATTTATTATTAGGCCAAAGTTAAAAGAACAAAATAACTTTGGTAGATTAATGCTACTTGTGCCAATTAATTTTGGCCTAAAACTAAAGTAGTGTAATTTGCAGATTAAGATAAAATTGCATATAAGCAAGGTTTTAGTCAACTCGACTCGACTTAGATATAATTTTTTCACTTACCTTTTTTCGCAGCTGCGCCACAAATGACCTATTAGGTCATTACTATAATAACGCAATTCCGTGTTTGTGCACAACTGCAATAGTGGCCGCCGGTGTCGCGTGATATATTTTCCCAAAAAGTCCTCCTCTCGGAGAGCAATAAATTCTCCACGGCGGATCTGTTACAGAACAGATTCGCCCCTCGGAAATAAAGCTTACGGGAGAGAATATCTCATCGAGGCCTATCGCTGAAATAAGGTATCCTCGTTCTACGCAAATCGCATAATATTTAGGCTTATTATAGCTAACCAGGTTAAACCGCTAGTTTTCGTTGACAAATTATTTAACAAGAACATAGCCTACGTTGCCTGCTATATTAGAAACTTTGTTTCAACTTCCAATGCATATTTACCAAGAATAACATAATTTTCAGCCACTGTTTCGGCCAGTGGCGGCGCCAGGATTTCAGTTTTGGGGGGTTGAATTTGCGGGTAGAAAATTTCCGGTTTCAGTCGCCAAAATTTCTGACGACCTTTTTTTTAGTCATTTGGTCGAAATCTTGGAAAACGGTCCTTGTTATATCCGCGTAACTGTCTGACAAACCTCGTGCGTACCTTTACGTTAACATTTGGGGTGGGGGCTAAAGAGGGTTAATCGTGCAAATATTTCATTTTTACATGGGAAAAAATGGACGGCCTTTTTAGGGGGCCTAGCCCCTAACTCCCCCTAGCGCCGCTATTGGTATCGGCGGAGACTTCATGCCGTGACACCGGCGCTTTCGTTTTAGTGGAATTTACTGACTACATGGAAACTTTTCACGATTTGACGGTGAAAATGGAGCGATGAAGATGCGCTAAGAATTCCCTAGTTTAAGAAAATTCGCTCTCTCAGGCTAGTCATTACCGACAATCTCAAAACGTTCGACAGCCTGTACGTTAGAACCGGACTTGAATCTATAGAACGTCAAATTTTCACTCTGTGTGACTAAACCTGGGAGTCTACCCCAATAAGTTGGTCATCCCAAGTCGAGTCGAGTCGTTTCTGCACACCGCAACTGACCCCAAGTCGAATTTTGTAGAGAGAAGTCACTTGAAGTTGTTTTATACACAAGTCGACTTAAATCGCTTGAGAAACAAGTAAACCTACATTTCTCACTTAAAACCAATAATCTGTCAGGACAACAATCAAGCATTTTGCAGTGTGTTTACAAGAATGAATGAGGCATATATACACTGTGTCCCAATAAATCGAGACCCCTTTTTATAATGTGAATAAAACAGGCAAATCTTAATCGATTTTCAAAATTTTTAAACTGTTTTTATCCTGAGATAATTATCTTACACTGATTCAAATATTACGTTTCTGGAATGAATATTGACGTCACAATTACGTCATTAACAGAAGCCAACAAGCACGCACGGGTTGAGCGGTCAAAGCAACTGTTAGATCGGTATCCTGCTCACATGGTAAATTTTATATGGTTCACGGACGAAAAGTTGTTTACCATCGTTACACGAAAGAACAGTCAAAATGGCCGTGTGTATGCGGCCGCCGGAACTCTTAAGAAAAACATCTCAGATGTTCGTTTGCTTCGCACTCGCTCGACATTTAGCCGGTCAGTCATGGTTTCGGTTGGTGTCTCGGCTCTTGGTAAAACACAAATCCACTTCATAGAACCTGGAGTAAAAATAAATGGAGCTTACTACCGGGATTGTTTGATGTCGGAAAAGTTGTTGCCATATATCCGGGAATGTTCGGAATATTACACGTTTCAGCAAGATGGCGCTTCGGCCCACCGAGCGCGTGAAACTGTTGAAATGCTGACAAGGGAGACCCCGGATTTCATACCCCCTAATCTTTGGCCACCAAACAGCCCGGACTTAAACTCGGTCGATTACAAGATTTGGGGAGTAATGCAAGAGAAAGTTTATAAGACAAAGATCAGAGACATTGAAGAACTTCGTGAACGAATCATTAATGCGTGCATGGGAAGAATTTGATCAATTGGTTATTGATGCTGCAATTGGCAAATGGCGAACGCGCCTTGAAGCTTGTGTTGAAGCCGAAGGCGGACACTTTGAACATACCTTGTAGTATAATGTTAGTCAAATTTTAAATAAAATTTAACTGAAATTTAGAATTGTGAAATTATATTTAAGGTATATAACGTAGATTTTTTTAAAGAAAAAGTTGTGTTCTGTAGGCCTACTTAACATTTGAATTATCTGATGCAAATGACGTAATTGTGACGTCAATATTCATGTCAGAAACTTAATATTTGAATCAGTGTAAGATAATTATCTCAGGATAAAAACAGTTTTGAAATTTTGAAAATCGATTAAGATTTGCCTGTTTTATTCACATTATAAAAAGGGGTCTCGATTTATTGGGACACAGTGTATATATAGGTTTTCCAGTTCTAACTTCCACGGCCTAGGGGCCGTCCATAAAGTACGTCACGCTATTTTTGACCATTTTAACCCCCCTCCCCCCGGTCACAAACTGTCACAAATCTCGGACCCGGACCCTCCTAAAGTACGTCACACTTTTAAACAAAAATTTGACAAATGAAAGTGGGTATTTATTAGATAATACAATGGCCTGGTATCATATATTTTAAAGAATGACGTAATATAATTGTTTATAAGTTCATGATAATAATGATTAAATTATATAAGTATTACCTCTGAATCCTCAAAATTTTGTATTATAATAATTACTATTATATATTATGTAAAAATTATATTCCGAAGTTGTCGCTCAGTGACATAATTATGCAGCGGACAACATAGAAATAATAATACTTCCGGCATGACGAAAGCAAGGCTATACATAAAACAAGGCTTCGCAACAGCATACTAGCGCTCCTAGCGAGAGGAATCGTGAACAACACATTCAGGAGATACGCATTTCATGCTATTTTGACATAAAACTAATTCAAATGTTTCACAAAATTTCTGAAAATTATTTTTAAGGCTATTAAATTCTACTAAAAAAATAAAAATAAATAAGAAATAAAATTTAAAAAATAAATGTGTGACGTCACACATGGCCTGACCCCTCCCCTGTCACAAACTGTCACACTTTCTTACACCCCTCCCTCCCTGGAGCGTGACGTACTTTATGGACGGCCCCTAGGCTACCGCGTACAAAAGCTGCGAAATTATTTTGTATATAATTGTCGATGCCTGTTCGTTCATCCTCCTATCTACCCAATCTCCCTCCTAATTCAACCTCTCCTCCGCTTGCACTCTCCTCTGCTGCTTTCCATTCACTTATGAAAACCGAACTCTTCAAGCTATCCTATCCAGATTCTAATCAGGTTCCACCCAGTGCTTAAAGTGTAAAAAAAGAAGTGCCAGGACGCTGTATTGTATACGGAGACTTAATTTGGTCTTGTTGGCGGGACACGGATTCCGCCGCCCAAAAAAGTTGATGACCTTTTTTTAGTCATCCGCCAAAATTTTCGGGCAGAACAGGGAAAAGGGACCTTTTCCGGAGGAAAGATACCAATTCAGCCGTCATGGACGGCCGTCCGCGTAACTTCAGGGACACCGTCCCTGCAGTCAGTGCTGACCAAATAAGTCATAGGATGGCGTCCCGCCTCGAAAATAAGTGCCGAGACGCCGTCCATGACCGTCCCGGCACACTTTAAGCCCTGGTTCCACCCAACTACCACCATCACTGACAATCACCGTAGCATCATGCTGTCTCCTCGGCTTGACCTCCCTTATTTTGACCTGGCACCGGAACGAAAAACGCAGCTCTGGCTATAATTGCGGACTTGATTTGATATAGCGCCAGTGTAGTGCGAGATTCTATCCGGCAACAGAAACTATACGAAATCTTCTGTCATTGGTTCACGTGACATATGACGTCAGAGAGCAACGTTCACGCCTCTGCCTCGTTTTCGTTGACAAATATGATCCGGGTTGCATGCTTGCGGAAAGCAAGATGCGGGTTATAGAGTCAATGGCGTAGCCAGGTATTTTTTCATGGGGGGTGGGGGGGCAGTGGGGTGGCAGCTTAAAATGATGGGGTGGCTACCGTTGGCAATTAAAGCGCGCATCGGCATCGCGAGCCGTACGCACGATAATTGAGCAATTGAACAAAATACTGAAAGTAGTCAGCAGTGTCATGACATCATTGACATGACAGCAATGAGCAATCACATAATTGACATGTCTTAACGACGTTAACGTGTCTTAACTCAGTAACTGAAGAATGAAGTAATTTCAGTAAAAGTCACAATCACAAAATAGTAGTCGTAAGTGAATTTACAAATATATTTTCTTAATTTGTCTCAGTTGTCTTAAACCGAAGCTACAAATATCAGAATGCGAAAAAAATTGTTGGCTAATGATCAAATGTCTAAATAATAATTGGGAGTAAAAATTTCACAAACCTAAAATAGATGTATTCTACTGTATTTGTGGTTAGCAGCAAAAACGTCAACAAACGTGGTCATGTTGAGAGCTTTAGCTCTCTCTGATTCAATAGAGAGCATACCCAAGCTACTGAGCCTCGAATCTGTCATGCTGTTTCGCAGATAATGTCTTTATTCGTTTCAGTGCAGAAAAGCTTCTCTCACAAGCAGAAATGCTAACAGGTATTGTTACAGCGATCTGAGAAAGACGGTAGAGCTCATGAAATGCATCTTTGTATGGTTCTAAGAAGCTAGCCAAGTGCAAAAGAGATATTGGAACTTCACTTCCAGCCTGCTTCTTGCGTTCGATAAGTCTCCTGGCTTGATGAAGCTCATGTTGCAGATCATTTAAGTTGCTTTCATACGCTGTTGCAAAAGCAGTAATTGTGTCCAGCTTGAGAAATGATTCGCTCATTGGACAGTATTACAGTATTGGACATAATACGCATGCAAGCCTCACTAGCTTGTCTGTCCCACAGTGCACTATAGTGGCCTGTCCCACTTTCCCATCACCCACCCTATAAGAAGTTGTACAGGAAGTTGTATAAAAACTAAAATAAGTCAGAAATTATATAACATTCTTTATCACTCGTAAAAGTAAAAAGTAAAACAAACGCAGGGATTGGGGGGCAGCTGGGGTGGCAGCCCTTTCATTTGGGGGCGCAGCTGCCCCCTGTCCCTCCCGTAGTTACGCCACTGTATAGAGTAGCCTATAGTGTTAAAATAAGTAAATATAGTGTTAAATGACTACCAGAGTTAAGGGTTTAGGGACAATAGCCTTGAAATTATGTTGTTTTGAGTTAGACAGATGTGTTTGAGATGTATTTTACAAAATTTAAAATTATGTATTTGTTAGACAACCTATTTTCTTGTATAAAGTTTCTTAATAATAGACCTTGCTCTTATTACACACCTAATGTATATGAACAAAACTTATTATTGAAGAACTTCAGCAGTGTGTGGGTTTTACACGTGATGAAGCTGAAGACAAATGATTGAGGGTCAGACGTTGATTTATATGGACTTGGATTCTTAATGGATCAGGATAGAAGATCCAAGCAAGCAGCGATCTGGACCCCTAAGGCAAGACTTAGTAGAGAAAGGCCAAGGAATAGCGGGATGGAGACTGTGCGAGAGTAAAGTCCTCATTAAGACCCATTACCTTAGCTTAGACTTTAGTCCTACCGGTACATGTGCAGATCGGCACATCGGGCAACGCATTCCACTCTGTTTATCACCACCTACATCCCGCAGTCGATCGAGTCGATCTACCGAGTCGATAGTAACTCGGCCAAGTCGAGACGATCGAAACATCGTCGACTCGATCGACTTGCAAGTCGAGTCGATCGTGAGTCTTGCCAAGTCGAGTCGATCGAAAAATCGTCGACTTGCAAGATCGTTCGTTTTCCGAAGTTGAATCGATCGTTGTTTCATCGACTCGACTTAGAGATATTTTACTTACTGTCTGACTTAAATGCTTGACTTTGTGATGATTCCAGACGCTATAATTGTGATCACAATCATTAGCTCTTTGCTATTTTCGTGAACCACTATATAATCAACTTAACACTATATTATATGTATCGGTAACTCATTGTCTCACTATGAATTGGTGTGGGTTATAGCGTAGATGATCCATCACATTTACTTATGCAGAAATTAATTTTGTAAATGATCCAGCCGAGTCTTAGCGGGTCTTTAATTTAGACCTTTATCGGCTGACTCATTGACCTGCTCTAATTGTTAAGTTTACAGCAATTCTTGTTGAACTTTGTTGCAATGTATAATTGTATATATTATATTACCACTGTGTAAATGTTTAAGTGACAGGCAAGTCAATAAATGGACAAACAAACAATACTATTTCTTGAGGTCTCAAAGAAACCGACATGATAATAATGACATAATCCCGCTTTTGCACACAAGTACAGCTAATGAACCTTTTGGCAGCTGACGATTTCGTGTTAATGGAACTGTGAAAGTTGACTATTAGGGCCTACAGACTTACGTTTTCGAGCTGAGTTGAATGAGTACAGGGGCGGATACAGAAATTTTGGAAGTGGGCTCCAAAATTTTGGTCTTGGATCGAAAAACATTTTCGTTGGTCTTCCGCTGAAATTTTTTTAGTCTTTCCCCAAAAAACTTCTAAAAAACCAGTGGCAACTCCGGTTATTTAAAATCTGATGACTTTTTAGTCACGTGCAACTTTCTCTCTCACCTTCCTGTTCCCCTTGCGTTGATTTACAGCTTCTTTAAGCCTGATGGAGAAAAGGGCCACGTTCTATGCAAATCTCTGAATGGGGGTGGGGGCATGACCGGATTGGTCCCCTTGGATTCGCCCCTCAATGAGTATGATAAAGATATACTATTAGACCTGGGAGTGACTCTGGTCAGCTAATCTGACCCCACTTGACCCTAAAGGGACTTGAGGTCGACTTGAAGTCGACTTCTCGGCGTTAAAACGACTTGACCCGACTTGGCAGAAAAACAACCGACTTCCGACTTGAAGTCGACTTCTGACATGGTATTAGCTATTAGCCTAGGTCTATGTAGTCTACGGCTACTAATGCAAGAGGTCAAGCCAATTTTCCTGCAAGCATTAATTTCATTTAGGCCTACCAATGAGTACCGGGTAATGAAGCATCAACACTTAATTGATGCATGAATTTGTTAAAGTGTTATTAAGCCCATTTCAGACCGTTTGTGTTTTAGGTTGAATAGTTTTGTGATGCTTTGGGCCATCTAGTAGCCTAGACAATGCGACGGCAAATTATTAGGCCTGTGAATTTTAGCTTGTCCATTGTCTGTGATTATTCAGATTAGGCTACACTCATTGTTATTATTTTTACTATTAATATTAAATGAATTTGTAAAACGCGCAAGGTCTAAGATAAAATGGAGACCGAGGACTGGTTGCACTGAATGGCGTGTTATGATAATTTGTAATTCCGTTGTCATAATTATTCGGCCACTAACATCGTTCCGCAACTTAGCAAATAGCATTGCAAGTGCATCATCCTACAGTTACTAGGCTACTATAGCTACTAGGCCTGCTCACTGACCGTAAAGTCTTTCATTGTCCAATTGGCCCTACAATAATTTTCCGTCTGCAGAAAACTGCAGATGTAGCGCACCAAAGTAGCGCCAAACTATCGATTTATTATAGGCTTTCTTTGCACCGAATTCACTGACCAACAGAAGTTCACTGATTTGCTTGATAAGCACACGTGCTAATGTTCTAGTAACATTTTGTTTCACCATTTTAATTAAGCGCATGCCTAAGCGTGGCGTTCTAGCATAGAATAACAAATTATATGAATAGATCGGCAGACGGCAGACGGCAGACGGCAGTCTGCAGGATAGCCTACCGGTAAAATAATCAGTAAGTCTCTGTTTAACAAAGGTCTCATTCATTCTTGCAAACAGGCAACAAAAGCTGCTTAAATGTTGTCACGATCATTGGTTTGAAGTGACAAATTTAACTATGGTTGTGTCTCAAGTCGGTTTAAGTCGACTTGTGGTAAAAACAACTTCAAGTGACTTCTATCTACAAAATTCGACTTGGGGTCAGTTGCGGTGAGCAGAAACGACCCGACCCGACTTGGGATGACCAAGTCGACTGGGGTCGACTTATTGGGGTCGACTCCCAGGTCTATATACTATATAGGTGTGTCTAAGGCCTACATGTATAGATGTTAATTTTTAGAATATAAAACGTAGACTTTTGTGTTGTCACTTCGATTATGATACAATTCTACAATTAAATAAGTTCACCGAGAAAGCGCAATTTGGCCCATTGTGACGTCACCTCGATCAGAATACTGATCTACTGTCATATAATTTCATTAATTTTTGAGAATATAAAACTATGCACATTGTAACGTCACTCTGATTATAATGCAATTTTATTATTATAATATTATAAGCTCACTTTGAGAATTAGAAACATTTGGCTTATTGTGACGTCACTTCGATAATGATACAAATGTACTATTAGGCTCTAGAAGTACGTTTTGAGAATATAAACAAGGCCTATTGTGACGTCACTTCGATAGATGTTCATTTTACGAATGTAAAACTGGGTCTTTTATGACGTCACTTCTATTTTGGTACAATTCTACTATTAAACAAGTTTACTGAGAAAACGAAATTAGGCCTGTTATGGCGTCATTTCGATTATATACAGATGTACCATCATATTATTTCATTTTCATAATATAAAACTGGGGCTGTATAGCGCAACATCGCTCTGATTATGATACAAATCTATTATACGTTCAGTTTGAGAATATAAAACTAGGACCATTGTGACGTCAATTCGATCACAATACAGATCTACTATTAAATAAGTTCATTTTGAGAACAAACTATGTCTACTGTGACGTCGCTTTGATTATGATACAGGTCTGCTATTATAGAAGAGTATAAACAAGGCCTATTCTGACGTCACTGCGATTATTACACAGATCTACTGTAATAATTATTGAAGTTCATTTTCAGAATCTAAAACAAGGCCTATAATTATGACGTCACTACGATTTCAGTGCAATTCTACCATCATTTAAATTCACTGAGAATTTAGGCTTATTGTGACGTCACACAGATCACGACACAGATCTACTATCGCATAATTTCATTTTGAGATCACATAACTGCAGAGGTGAACAAGAGACAAAACTAGGCCATGTCCACGAAGTCGATCGAGTCGATCGTCGGCCAAGCCAAGTCGATCGAGTCGTCGAGAGGTTGGCGAGTCGACGAAGTCGATCGAGTCGACGAAGTCGATCGAGTCGATCGTCGGTCGAGCCAAGTCGATCGAGTCGTCGAGAGGTCGGCGAGTCGATCGAGTCGATCGTCGCGCGAGCCAAGTCGATCGTAGCCGACGACTCGATCGACTGCGGGGTATAAGTCCTAATCCAGACACAAACAATCAGACGAATTCAATGCCAACAGTAACACGCAGGCAAAAACTTTAAATATATATAAGATACCCAACATAGGACGCGCTTAATTTATAAACAATAAATTTTAAATGGGCTGCGTCAATTAGTTCACATTTCCAACGCGGATTTTCCATTCTAAAAATAGCATACGCTCCGCAACGGTAGGCTACTTAATATCGCTTCGTCCCTTAAAATCGCGTTTTCCTTTGAATATACTTGCGTATTCCTAATGTTACTATATCTCAATCACACTTACAGGCGTGAATTAAAATAGTTTTTGCATACCTAGTTATCATGCTTAATAATCAGAATATTATTATTGTTAACAAAGTTGGTCAAGCCACCCGGGTCGTATTTGTCAACGGATTAGATTTCGCACGTAAGTCGTGCGAGATTGCATCCTAACAGCGAAGTGGGCGTGGCCGGATAGTTTCTGTTGCCGGATAGAATCTCGCACTACACCGGCGAATGAGCTGGTCTCCTTGGCGTGGCTTTTGTGGGCGCTGAGAAATTCTCAAAGATTTACATTAGGCTGCATTACATTACATAAGGCCTACTCAAGTGGGGCATAAAACTAATGCTACCAACGAAATTGGCTTGACTTCTTACATTATTAGCCGTATACAGGCCGAGGCTAAATTTTTAATGCCATACCAGAAGTCGACTTGAAGTCGGAAGTCGGTTGTTTTTCTGCCAATCGGATCAAGCCATTTTGGCTCCAAGTCGTCGACTTCAAGTCGACCTCAAGTCACTTTTGGGCCAAGTGGGGTCAGATTGGCTGACCAAAGTCACTCCCAGGTCTATGTGTGACAACTTTTAGTTTCGCCTTATAGCGAGCACCGGGGTATTTGTGGGAGCCAAAACTGTCGCCCGCGATTCATTTTATATTCATATATTTGACCCATTTTACACACTCTCTTCAATATCAAAAGTAGGCCTACATTGTGGGGCGCGGTGGTGTAGTGGTGGCGTCGTTGCCTTGAAGTCGGAAGGTTCGAGGTTCGAATCCACCTCGCCGCGTAAGGACCTTGGGCAAGTTCTTCACTCACAGTTGCTCAGCGCTTCGGCGTGAAACTCCGATGCAGTGTCCGCTCTGCATTCGGGAGCGCCTCTGAGTAGCGAGAGCTTGAAGGGGCGCTATAACAAGTGCACCTACAAACAATTAGCCCAAATTTAAATGCCTACATTGTTACCTTCCGGATAGGAAATGCCAGAACGTAATTAGTTTCACATGGGTTCATGGGAAAACACTTGTAATTTTGTCAGACACACTGGAGCATTTGTAGTCTTTGAAATTCTAAAGTAGCCTAATTTGTAGGTAGGTCTACTGGGATATAAGATTGCAGATAAAAATTATCGTCAGCAATTTTGGTCAGGAGGCCACAGTCCAAGTCGACGAAGTCGATCTATTCTAGTTAATCATAGGCCGAACCAAGTCGATCGTAGCACACCGCTGCGGAGTATTATAGTCTGTATAATATTATTTATTATTGGGCCTATGAAAATTTGGGACGCAGATTTTAGTTACCGGTGCGCGTTTCTTTGGTCTCATTTATTTCACGTTTGCACCTCGGCTATCCAGTTAGAACTGAAACTCTCTTAAGTCTTATGCTCGTTGCAGCGTATGCGGACGTTTCGTCAACGGAGATTCATCATGAACTGTTCGTCACGGACTGTTCGTCAAGCGGCGATGCGATTCGTCAATTGACGATTTCTCACAGTGGACGATTCGTCAATGGACGATTCGTCCATCGGTGATTTATTACAAGACGAACTGACGAATGTACTAGTGATAGCCGATAGACAATTACTGTCTGCAGATCATCTTTAACCGTTTGACTAAGCCTCTTATTTAATTTTAGTCAAAACGCGCCCTCCCTCCCACAGCTGTCGATAGGCCATACCCGTTTACGTGACGGTGGTACCCGTGTGCGTCAATTTTAAATACGAGCCAATCCAAGCTCGCTCCATTTATATGTATATACGAAGAATTAGTTTCTTCCTTCCAGCTTCTATTTCAGCAGGAACTATTTTATCCAACCTAACTTCTATCAGAGCAGTATTTATTTTACATCCCAATATTTAGGGAAAATTATTTTCGTCGATGCGACTTCCATTTAACAAGAATTCCTTTCGTATGTTCTTCTCACAATAGCCTAAATGACATTCTCCTCTCAGCTACCACTTTTGCAGCTTTTATAGTTCATTAAAATATGCTTCATATATTCAAGTGAGTTAACTAAGTAAGAAACTATGGGGAAATGTAGCGGTCTACCTATAAAACAAGTTTTATTTTACTCAGTTTTCCTTCTTCTCACTGTTGCCGAATTGAAAGCCGGGACATCTGCGTTTGAGTTTCGCTGTAAAGCACGTAATCTAATCGTTACGGTGGATGACAATTTGTGGCTTTACATGGATGGCATTGAAATAACCAACCTAACAAATTCCGACAACTATGGAAGGCCGGACGTTGTCAATCTTCCTTGTGCTACGAGACTAATAGCCATTCTCGGAATAAACAATCCTAAAGGTAGCGCGGCTGGTATTAAAGCGTCAACAGACGACGATTATGTGCTGACCAATTCTTCTTGGAAATGTTCAAACGTCAGTCATTTGGGTTGGGAGGAAATTGATTTTGACGATTCCACTTGGATGCCTGCCATCGAGTACAATGATGATAGGCCCGAATGTGCTTGGGCCAGCCCGCCTGGATTTAGCCCAAACGCTCACTGGATCTGGCTGAGACAATGGAATTGTCTTCAAAATTCGACTTATGAAGAGATGGACATGGCGGTCTACTGCAGAAAGAGACTAGGTAAAATTATTTGGTTGCATTTGTATAATTCCCTCTGTGATTTGCCCGTTTTGTCTAAGATTTTTGTCAATATCTTGGCCGGATGTAAGAATGTTTCAAACAAATTTTACGAGCTCAAAGACAATTCATATTCACACTAATTGGCCAGATTTAATCAAAATATTAAAAACAGAGCAAAAGTTATAGCACTTTTAGTGAGACCACCCACTTTTGTGACGATTCAAAAACATAACGCAACTAAAGTATCAGATTTTTTTACTAAGTAACATCTCAAATAATTGGTATCAAATAAACTTGTTATTAACAGAAAATCATTATTATTATCTAATAATATAAGTGTGAAAGTTTGTCTTTCTGTTTGTATGGATGTATTTTGAATTTCTTCCCAGAGCCTGCTCGGAAATTACAGCGATTCGTTTTACCAACATTTTTGCAATCGATTCTTACCGAAATTTGTAGTTCAACGCGACTATTTTCAGCTGTTTATGCACTTTATAAGTTATAACCCGAGATGTCAACATTTTAACTTCCACGCGATAAGCGATTCAAAAGCCATTCACGTTGATCGCCTCCATTGCGGCTAGCAGAGTCCTACAGCCAATGGCATGACGGTTTGAGGTCACGTGATATTTACTTCCATCGAAAATATTTGTGAGGATTATTCTAGGCTTATTTCTTCTGATCCACCCGAGAAAAACATAAAGATCGCGATCCAAAAATCTTTCCATATTTTAAATTTCGCTGTTATAAAAACGATACATAATTAGAAACGGTGTATGTTCACTAAACTCATGACGTCATTATTTTGAGCTCAAATCTTTACGTCACTTCTGGCCGAACCGCGTAGCAAAAATGCTATGGACGTAAATAATTCGAATATAACTGCAAATAATATGGAATAAATAAGCGTAGATTTCAAAAACTTCCTTTATCTAAGTGGCAAAGAACAATCGCGGTGAATGGTAGTGACTTTTCAGAAAAAGTTGTGCGGGCAAAATACCGAAATTTCGGGGTCGATGGAAGGCGGGGTCAGAATGGCGAAGTCGGAACGGGGTCAGGCGTGGCTGGGGACAAAAACTTATATTTCCCGGGCAACGCCGGGTAATTCAGCTAGTTAGGCTACTTATAAAAGAAACAGGTGCCAGCGTAGCTGCACGTCGCTGTGACATCATTTAGCAAGATGACTGTAAAGTTTTAAAAATAAAGAGTTTTTCCGGTCAACAATTTTGTTATTAAAACAATAAAATGGAAATTCTATGAATTTAAGATGCAAAAGGTGTCAATGGCAGACAAAATGTGTACGCAGCCACTTCATGAGCAAGGTCCTGGAGATATAGCTATAATCGCCTCTTATTCTGATAAACAGTGATTTCAGGGAATTGAAGATCAAAATAAATTGAAAGTGAAGATATCGGCTCAACGTCAATATTATTTTAAGTTTACTAGTTTTATTGAGAAGAGACAATGGCCCCAAATATCCGGACTTGAACCCGATGATTATGTTTATCAACTGTGAAGAGCTATGCCGGAGAAATACCACAATCTGCAACCAAGACCAAGAGCGAGAAGAGAATAAAAATTGATGGTCCCTTTGGAATTTATACGGAAAAATTTACCTCTGGAACACACCAACAAGGCCATCAAGAACTGTGCAAAAAGATTCTTAACAAGTGTGCACACTTGGGTTTACATTACCATGCAGCCACACTTTAAGCGCTGCACATCATTATTCTAAGAAGGTTGTGTGCATTAAAGTTCAAACTTCTTGAAAAAAGGTCCCAAATTTGCATGTACGGTTCTCAAAAATTTACGTCTTAATGGGCGCCTATCTTCTTCTGGTTCTCTGCCCCTAGGCAGGTTCGGCTGTCCAATGTTGCCACTCTTCTCTCCACTGGGCCCTCTCCTTTCGTCTCTGCGTGGTATCCAATCCTCGTCATCATCGTGTCCAACATCATCTGTCGTGGTCTTCCTCTTGTTCTTTTCCCCTCCATTTTTTTTCTGACACCGTTTTTACCAGGTTGTCTCCTCTTAGCGTATGCCCTATCCAATTCTTTTGTCTTTCTCTGATTGTTTTTATTATTGTTCTTTCCTCTCCAATCCTTTCCAGCACTTCCTCATTTGTTTTGTGTTCCGTCCAGCTGATCTTCTCCATTTTTCTTCAAGTCCACATTTCAAGCGCTTCGATTTTCTTTATGTCTTCTTTTCTCATGGTCCAGGTTTCAGAACCGTACAACACCACACTCCACAAAAGTGTTTTTATCATTCTTTTCTTGAAGTTTCTGTTTAGCTTTCCTTGTAGTAGTTCTCCTCTTTTCGTAAACGCCTCCTTTCCAATTGCAATCCTCCTTCTTATTTCCTTATGACATATAGGGCGCCTAGATGCAAAGATATTCATTGCTGAGAGCGTTTGAAGAAGAAGAAGAAGAAGAAGAAGAAGAAGAAGAAGAAGAAGAAGAAGAAGAAAAAAAAGAAGAAGAAGGTGTGAGAGGAGAATGGTGATTGGCCACTTCATCAGCAGCAATCGACAACTCTTAAAAATATTATGCTTGTCATTTCACTATAAAAGTTATAAATATTGTACTGTTAGAGTGTACAAAGTTGTAGAAAGTGAGATTATAGCAATGCCAATTCAAAAATGTCTGCATAAAAAATGAAATATTTAGTGTGATCTAAATATAAATTCGTATGCGAAGTTGATATAGCGCAGGATGAGATGAAGATTGGCGAATTACATGAATGCTACAAAGGACGCTTGCGATGATGATGATGATGATAGTTGGGAGTGAGCCTGGGGTGAAGTAGCTGTTGGACGTATACAATCTATATAAATAAAAATGGAAAAAGTTTGGTCCTAATGGGTTATCTCGGAAACGTCATCACCGATTCTTTTTAAATTTTTCGCAAAACGCTCCGTTCGAACACGATCGTGTTTGTAAAAGGATATCCTAAAAAGAAACAAATCTCTTAGACCAAAAAAACACAAGTTTCTCCTCGAGTTGACACGTTTATACATTTTAACTCTCACGCAGACGTCCGCAATCTCGCGCATGCGCTGTCGATAGCGCTGTAGATATAATATGGATTCGACCCACTTTCATTTCAACCGTCCAAAGATTTTAACTGGGTCACCAATCACAAACCCGGGAAAGAGGTCACAACATTCGCGCGCGCTGTCCAGAGCATGTTTATTTTAACTGGGTCACAGGTCGCAACATTCGCGCGCGCTGTCGACAGCATGTTTATATAGCGCATATATTTAACTGTCGATATATATTAACTGTCGATATATGGATAGGGGAGGGGGAGGGAGGGGAAGGGGAGGGAGGGGAAGGAGGGAGGGGAGGGAGGAGAAGAAGAGAGGGTTAGGGGAAGGGAGGGACGGGAGGGGGAAGGAGGGAGTGGGAGGGAATGGCGGTAGGGAGGGACAGAGGGAGGGAGCGAGGCAGGGAAGGGAGGTATGGAGGGAGAGTTGCACGGTCTTTTCAGCCACAGCAACGCGTGGCCGGGTACAGGTAGTAGGTCTATAAGAATGATGATGTTAATGTATTGCTGCGAGCTGCTGATTGGTTGTGCGTGTCAGATTCTGTGAATGTCAGCAGCCAATAGCATTAGAAGATCAAGTTAGATGAAACAAAATTGTAAGATGTTCATACTATACGCGACGGAGTCAAGATCGAATAAGGGAATGCAAAGGATAATAATAATAAATGAAAATTTAAAGTGTGAAAGCAAATACAGTTTTAAGTGAGCAATTGCGAGTGAAGGAATTGATCAAGATAGCTATGCGAGATATTGAGGTGCAGAGCACAGGTTGCAAGAGGAGGGGCATGCCCATTACGCAAAGGTTATTTAGAGTTAGGCCTATATTTTGTGTCGCTGATCAGAAGTGCAAGAAAGGAAAGCTGCTAAGAGTCTAGAAGAAATGTTTTTCTCAGTTTGTTTGGACTTTCGCGTGGAACAATTTGATTTGGACGATTCAACACCATCTACGATATCTTCGCATGGCGACCGCCAATTGCATTATGTGCTCTGCAACAACTAAAAACGAAATGTCCGGATCCGAATTTCCACGCGCTCCTCCTTCTACACGTCTCCTGGAAAGATAAGATCACAAATAAGGCTATAAGAGAAAGAACAGGACAAGAGAAGCTAGAGAACATCATTAGAAAGAAACGACTGAACTGGATGGGACACGTGGCCCGAATGAATAGTGATAGAAAAGCCAGCCAAGTGACCAAGTGGACTCCGGAGGGGAAGCGTGGGAGAGGAAGACCAAGAAAAAACTGGATGGGAACGGTTCGAGAAGATCTGAAGTGCTTGGAGATGACGATGGAGGATGCTGTTCGGATGGCGATGGACCGGGAGGAATGGAGAGACTGCGTTGCCCGATGTGCAGTTCTGCACGGGAGGGACTAAGTACTAAGTAAGTCTCCTGCAAGTCCTCCGGAATGGATTATAAAGACTCCAACAACAATTCCGCTTAGTCATGAATTCAATCTTATGGGGCACTATATACTTCGAATGGATAGACTTTGTAGCATCCGCTAGACTTAGGCCTACTAATGAACTGGCGATTATTCGAACACAACACCATCGTGAAGCGAGTGTCAGTAGCGCTGAACTTTTTGCTTTCGAAATGCTGCTCGAAAAAGAATTTGCAATGCTTCATTAAGCCATTGAGATTAGTCCATAAGATGTATAAGATTTGCTTTCCAAATGTCAAAAAGTGTTCGGTTTTATGACTTCGCTCATCTGGCATTTTCGGTCACTGGCCCTTCCGTTTGGAATGACCTTCCCTCTAACCTGCGTTCCCACCCTCGGAACACGTCGGGCTCATTCTATGGATTGCTTAAGACTTTTCTTTTTGACCGGGCTTGGGTCGGGAGCGCCTCTGAGTAGAGTCCTTGAAGGGGCGCTATATAAATTGCATAGATAGATAGATAGATAGATAGATCTGATCCTCGCACCAGCCAACCCTAATAGTGTAGGTTGGTGGTTTACAGTTTCGCCCCTGAAGTTTCATAAATAAACCCTGATTTTGGTATGAAAAACCCAGAAAAGTCCAGACTATTCATATCAGCGATTTTAGACCCCCCTTTGTTCAAATCATTTTGGATTCAAGATATTTTGGAAGAGAGTAGGCTCAATAAAATGTTCGTCAAATTAGTCGAATCAAATGTTCTTGCAACTTTTAACCTTCGAAAAAAATCAATTAGGTCTATCAAAGTTGTCACAGACTGGGCATCCGTATCGACAATAAGCTAAAGCGATATGTCTTGTGCGCATGCGCATTGGGTTGTCGAGCCGACAATAAAATGTAAAACACAAGACGCGTGGCATAAGTTTACGAAGCTTTAAAGTTGTCGAAGTTTCCGACCTAATTTTCTCAATATATCAGCAATCCAATTAACTTTTAAACCATCTGGAACATTTATAGGCCCACTCAGCAACAACTAGACCACTTACTAGACGATTGGCCTGTCCTATAGGCCTATACATGTTAGAGATGTCGAACATTGTCGATATGGTTCAACAAGGAGGAGTGACTTTAGGCCTACCCATATTGAATAAAATTATTATCGAAACGACTTATTTCTGCGAAAATTGTGGAGTTTCAAACTAAAATTCGTGGAACAAAAATTATGTAGCACAACCAGTTTACATTGAATTTCACTATGAATACCATTGTATAGGACTATTGATCAATGCACAGAATATTCATGGGATGTGAATAAAAATGGTCAAGTAATTAAAATAAACCCAGATTTTTTCTACGTTGCTGTCGATCCATCCCATCCTTGGTCTTCCCCGTGTTCTTGTTCCTGGCATAGTAGGCTACCCTGAAAGATCTCTTTTCCCTTCTTTCTTATCACGAGTCCGAAGTAAGAGAGTTTTTTTTATTTTGATGGAGTTGAACAGACTAAAAAACTTTAAAACTTCTTTCCACTCACTGCGCCTCCAGCACGCAGTCATTTGTTTTCTTTTCCATCCGTGACACTCATCAGCAATTCAGCATATAACTAATAATCCCAACGAATGATTCTCCAGCGATTCTTCGAGCGGCGTGGCACATAATGTAAAGTACATGTACATTGAAAATAAAAGCGGACCTACCACCAAACCCTGATACAAAGGTCGGCTCCCTATCACCTCTCAGATCCAATAGGCTACTAAAAATATACTCTGGTCTACAACTTGGTCTTGTCCCCAATATCTCTTCAACTGTAATGCGTGAGCGTCTTTCTGCGGCATCTGCTCGCTACTTGTGCTCTACCGACAGTTTTGACCTCTTTGTCCCTCGTGCTCGGTGTTCCTTGGCTCTGAGCCTAGCCGTCGTCGTCGTCGGTGCCTTATTCGTACGTCCGAACTTTGGCGGCACAAAGGACGATCTGTCTCCAAGAAGATCTCTGCTGCGTTGCTCGAATCGCCTGCTCCAACGTCATCCCAGTCCACTCTTTCACGTCGTCGACCCACATCCTACGTGGTCTTCCGCGTCTCCTCTTTCCCTCCGTTTCTCCAGTGATTATATCCTTCTCCAGACAGTTTTCCTTCCTCATGATGTGACCAAAGTAACTTAACTGCCTCCCTACACCTCTCCCCAAAGCCGTTCGCCACCCACCTCCTGTAGCACCTCCTCATTCCTTCTCTTAGCCGTCCACGGTATTCTTAGTACTCTTCTGCATGATGTCGTTTCAAAAGCCCTTATTCTTCTCACTTCACTCTTCCTGGATGTCCATGACTCCGCTCCATATGTTGCAATTGGCCAAATTAGTGTCCTCAACATTCGCCGTTTGGTTGGTATGGTGATGCTTCTGTTTTTCCATACCGTACTCATGCCTGACAACACTCCCTTCGCCATTCCCAGTCTTGCCCTTATATCCTCATCACATCTTCCATCTACAGTTATTTGGGCTCCTAGATATTGCATCTGTTGCAACACCTCTCCCTCCACATAAATTTCAATTTCCCTGCTATCTGTAGTCATCACTTTCGTTTTTCCTTTGTTAAATATCAATCCATATTTTCCCCGCATTCCCCACCCTCTGTATCAGTTCTTGAAGCTCCTCCGAGGATGTGGCAACCAACACAATATCATCCGCATATCTGAGATTTGACACTCTTCTTCCCCCTATTTTGAATCCTCCCTTATATTGTTCCAGAGTCTCTCGCACTGCCATTTCCGCCACCAAGTTAAACAGATAGGGGGATAGTACACATCCCTGTCTTACCCCCCTGCCAATTTTAAACCACTCTGATAGTACACCTGTTATTCTCACTGCTGCTCTCTGTCCTGTGTATAATCTGCTGATGATTGCAACCAGATGCGGTGGAAAGCCCATCTCCAACATGGTTATCCAAAGCCGCCCATGTTTTATGCAATCAAAAGCCTTGTGGACCTAGCATATGCGGCTATATAATAAATAATCTATATATATTATCTATCCACATGGAGCGGCCTTCATCCTCTTTCACGGGTTCGGCTCATTAAATTTTGTGGACTCTTCACCGCTTCATCTTGCATGCTCTCTTAAAACGTTAAAGCGTCGCTGAATAGTCTATGCTGTGAGAGGCGCTCTATAAGTGTTTAGATTGGCCTACGATACGATACAAAGGACTTGCAAGCAGTTGGTGTGACCAGAAGTTTATTGATTTATGCAACGTCACATCTCAGTTCAGGTTTTAAGCTTTGTAACATTAAAGTAATTTTCGCAGGAGTTTAGTTAATTTTATTTCCGCTAAATACTTTAGAAAGATATTTTAGAAAAATATTTTACAGACTTATTTAAAATTCTCCGAACTATTTTATTTTAAAAATACTCCTTCAAAATAGTTTTCAAAAGTATTTAAAAAAATAAAGTGGTAAGCTTACTTTATATTTTGAAATAAGATATCTTTTTTCAAATCAAAATTGTGCCCATCACTGCTCATCACATTCAGTTACTTCGCTATATATATACACGCTCGTCATCCTCCATACACTCTTTCACCCTTCCATTATCTCATCATTAAAATTTGCAAACCACTCTATATCCATTGCCGTTCAACCTCTGTGGATCAAACTTACACCAGCACTACGATAAACATCTGACCCATCACAAAAACTCACCAAGACTCTCAGTATCCCCACAGGTCTTTCAACTACCTGAGCGCCAGGGAATCATGGTAAAGCCGTCTGGTCTTTTACCATCCGACCTTGACTTAGTGAATGTCTTTAAACATAAAGGTTACAAATAAAAAATAAAAACATAATTTTAGATGAGGTTTGGGTAGACTGCCCTTCACCTCTCAAATAATGTCCATCAAGCATTTTTCTGGCCTGGATGTATATTGTACATGAAGGCTACACACAAAATCTTTGAGATATGCTGGAGGCTTCTGAAGCCTCTCCGAATGACGTCCCGTTACTGAAAGTGCACAATTGGACTGTAGGGGCTGAGTTTCCAGAGGAATATACTCTGCCAAATCACCCCGCCCGTCAGGACAATACTCCTGTATAGCAGATGCTGTTTCGGACAATCCCTTACTCTGAGGGTTCAGGAATGTACTCTGATGCTGTTCTCTGCAACCTTCTTTTTGGTGTTGAAGTTGCCACGCTTCCTGTTGCCTCGCTCCGTTGGCCGCTGTCCATAATATTATCTTTTGGGGTTGAAGTTGCCACGCTTCCTGGCCATATTCCGTTGGCTGCAGCTGTCCATATGACGTGGATTGTCGTATGTGCCTTCAGAAATGTCCACAGATGTTGGCCAACTTTTTATGATAATTTATTGTCAGCATGCCTTCTAATGATGGCCCCAGTTTCCAATTGCTCTTTGCCTGAAACTGGTCCAGTGAGATCGACAATTTCACCTGAGATCCATTGTTGCTCGTAATCTACGCGCGTGCTAAAATTGCGAACATACACTTCGTAACCAACTTGACAAGAAAGCTGATCATAGATGGATTTCTATTTGGCCTGTTTCTGCTGAACTCGAGAAGAAAGGTTGGGTCTCAGCCCATCAAATCTTGTTCTGAGTGTTTGATTCATTAAATCATTAAAAGTTGAGCTGGTGATAGGCCCTGGTGATAGCCTATAGGCCTACCGGTACTGTATCGAATACAATAAAGGTCAAAAATTCAAGCTACTAATTTTGAAATTGTGACAGAATTAGGCCTACATGCATTTACTGCTGAATTGGAGAATGCGAATGAATTAATCAATTAAATCGAAACAAACGTGTCCATAGCGTAGACAGCCAGACGATTCATCGTAGAGACATGACCCACGATGCATGAGGTGTAATTCTTGTAACAAATAATTAACCAAGCATGAATATTGAGATGCATGACTATTTATGATCTAATTGAGCTGGAAACAATTGCGTCCGATAAAATGCATGGCGGGGTCTTTCGAAAATTGGCCTGTAAGCTTACTCCAACGATTTATTTACACAAGATCTTAGAGTTTAGTGACAAATCATACAGCGTTAGAAAAGTAACAACAAAACAAGAATTTGACTAATAGAAGTCTTCTCTTTTCCTTCTGCATGGCTAGGATTAATCCCTCGCTGTGGAGGGGTCAGCCATGAACGTATCCATTGAAAAAATTTAATGCGTGTTTTTCTGACCGGATGCACTTCCTGACGTCAACCACAGTTATCGGCTGTGGACCTAGCATTTGGTGGTCACCAACCCGCAAAGCAGCGGGAGACACATGCTTATTTGATAGCGGCTTGTACTCACCATGTCACAAGGCCGTCTGAAGCCATCTGCAGTTTTTAAATGTGAGACAAGGTGCCACCCTTGTCCCACACTGCGCCCTGTTAGCCCTGCCGCTGTTCATTCGCCAGGCCTAACCTGCTTATTTCGCAGCTAACCTCTATATCTAAAGGTCATTCCACTATCCGCCACTTGTGGACGCGTGTGGTAGCAGTCAGCTCTAGCCACAAATAGAGACTAATAGAAGTCATTGCATGCCAAAGCTATAATAATGTGGCGGACAGGCCACAAGAAATAACATTAGACAATTTGAGCACATAAAAGTAACGTTGAAAACCCAAGGGAGTATCTATGAACGCTTTAAAACACTTAAAGTCCGTCTTAGATAGCTCTTATACAGGATTTACTCTTGGCCGTAAGGACCCCAAGTCGGGTAGGGCAGGCACTGCAGATAGCTCTTCATACATATATATGGCCCCTGGAGTGGCAGTTGATACGATAAAAGTGTCTACAGACTGCTGTAGTTGATTATATTTAATACGGAAGAATTGCCATTAATAATGCAATTTTCCATACGGAAGACCGATGCTCCGTTTTAAGCCAAAGTATAGTGTGCCGACAGGACTTGATCGGTGGAATAAAGCCTGCCACACGGTGCTCTGCTTATAACGTGAAGTAGTGACCGACTACTCCATACGTACTGTGACTTGTTCATAGTGACTTCGGTTGTGTTCCACTGTCTCGACAGCGTTGGCATTGGCCATTCAGGTATTTTTCCCTTGGTCGTTGGGAAACGAATTGTGTTGGTAACTTTATTGAGGGCTTTCGACTGTCCGCCTCGATCGACGTTGTATCGGTCCGAGGGCGCTTCGATCGACGGGCGCTGGTGTCACCGTGTCACACGTCTTGGTTGTGACCGTCAGTGTATTGGGTCTTGGTTCGTGATAACTTTTGGCCGGTCAGCCATTTGTTCGCTTCGGTCAGCTCATTGGTTTGAGGGTGCATCGTTCGTCGCGCCTTCTTTCCCTTGGTTGATTGCCAAAATCTGGTGAGGTTGGATACGTTTGAAATCTGGTTCCGCAATAGTTGCCAGCAATTCGTCGGTAAACGAGTTGGGTGAATACTGAAGAAGAGTGCAATAAATATACGGTGATACATATATCTCGCTTCCCGCGAGAAGTTAACGATAGTCTGCCCGTAAGCAGCCGGGTGAAGGCTTGATCACATAGGGGTGCAGCCCCCTTAGACTCTGTCAGCGTAAGGACTTGAAATCGCGTTCAGTTGAGAAGGATAGATCGCTCGGCTGACGCGCAATTACAGTTAACAGTGAATCGGTCGGGAAACCGGCCGGAGTAACTGTGACTCTCGTTAGGTAGCCTTTTCGCGTGTCAGACAAGTTTGCCATTTGAGGTCCGATCGTTTCAATCTTGGTGTCGAATGGTTCGTCGTACCTAGTTTCCCCGTGAAAATAGTGAGAGTTACCTGCTGTGGGCTCTCGGTGTTTCGGTAGAGGCTAGCAAAGTTCATCGCCGGGTCGTTTACCCCTGTCGTACAACTTTGTCATTTGTGGTCCGATCGTTTCAAACTTGGTGTCAAACTGCTCGTCTTGACGTGTAGAATCTTGAGTCTGTGGGAAGTTTATCGGTGTCGGTCATAGTTTCGACGGTAGGAGTTCACGGTAGCTACGCGCCGCCTCTGCCTGCCGATCGCATATCTTTTGATCAGTGAAACTTAGCGTTAATTAATTTTCACTAGTGTGTTCCTTGGGTGTAGTTTGCCCCTGGAAGTGTTGACAACTCGCGAGTAAGGCGCGAGGGAAACTTGGTACAAGTGTCGGAAGGGTTCGTTGCGCGTCCCCGCCTGGGTGTCGCTGTAAAGGCCAGCATCGCGCGATCGATCGGTAACCATCGTCCGTCTTTCCGCCTCGTTGTCGTCCGTAACATTGGTCTTCCGTCCCTTAATGTCCCGTCTGGTTAATTGATACAAGAGTTCATTAAAAGCCCTATCTAGCTCCATTAGATAAGGTTGTTTGAAATTAAAGATACCCGTAGTTAGGTCCCCGTCCTGTCCCTCACTTCAGGCCCGATGCTGGCCTGTTAGTGATCGGACTGAGTCGGACGCTTCTACTAGGTGCTGAGTTGGGAAAGCGAGTAGCTGCCGGTAGAAGCGTCGAGTGAGCCGTACGAGCATAGCGAGGCTTCGGACGAACGGGCCGTGCGGGAGCGATCGCGCCGAGCGCCCCGTAGCGCCGTACGTGTTGGTGGCGCGTCTTTTCCCCGTGTGGATATTTCGGCGAAGTTTAATCGAATCTTCAGCCGTTGGTGATCAGTGATACGACCGGTTGGTCAGGGCGTCACCGCCTGTGCGTCTCTGGTTCGTGTGAATATTTCCTTGGTGAATCTGTTGGTAGTTTCTGGTGCCTTGGTTCGAGTTGGTGTGGTCACCGCCTAGTCCCGGTGACGCCACCTAGTCAATTTGCCCGTCTTTTCCTGAAGGTAATCATGTCGTTCTGGCGAGGTCTAGGGCTGAGGCCCTTAGAGTGGCCGTGGTTCAAGTCACTTTGGTCTGCGGGTTTCGTGAACGTTCGGTATTGCCCGTCGAGATGCTGTTGTCTGTGGTATGATACGCCGAAGTGGAGATCGGTCGGGCAAGGGAAAGAGGCCCGTGGCCGTGAAGGGTAGCTCCAAGCGAGGGTCTGCCGGCCGCGAGTTAGTGAACCCTGTGTTGAGCGACGGTCATCCTCAGGCTCAGGATGTTACCCCCAAGGTGACCGCGACCATGGCAGAGGCAGACTCCGAAGCGACCGAGCCTCTTCGGCTGAGAGTGAAGACGGGACGGTGCAGCCGCTCCCCGTCGGGCGAGTCGAAGGCACAGACGCGATAGCGACTCGGGCAACTCTCGGGATCCTGGTAAATTCATGGGTTGCC
The DNA here is from genome assembly GCA_949752735.1 of Lumbricus terrestris. Taxonomy (NCBI): domain Eukaryota; kingdom Metazoa; phylum Annelida; class Clitellata; order Crassiclitellata; family Lumbricidae; genus Lumbricus; species Lumbricus terrestris. The sequence continues at coordinate 4,901,791 of OX457051.1, read as the reverse complement.
CGAGGAGCGAGCAGCTCGACGCCCTCCGCGCGTCCACCGTGGCGCGGAGGGGCGAACGCTACAATAATAACTTATCTTCGTAGTCGTTACTATCAGGTAGGCGCGAAGCACTGTTTTAACCCTTTGTAAATTGGGCGCCTGTTAAATATGAATGGGAATTGAGATCCATAAGTTATATACCTGACCCATGGAATTTAATGTGAAATCCTATAGTGAGTTACGGCTGACATAATGATAGTATGATTCGTGTTTATTAACACGCTTGCTGACAAACGGGAATCAGTAGTATTGAATTTTGTAGATCGATTTCCTTAATCTAATCTATCTTTCTAATATCTTAATCTATATAGCCTAGTGCATATAATTAATTAATATAGACTAAACTAACTCTGCGGCGTTGAGAAACTTTATTATTGTTATTATCGTAACTATTATATTTATTACAATTGCTGTAATTATTAGCTTCATTTAATATTATTATTATTATTATTGTTATTATTATTATTATTATTATTATTATTATTATTATTATTATTATGCTGTAATTAATCGACAAATTCTGGTATAGGATAAAAGAACCGCGGAAAGGCCACGGCATTAAAGCGCTGAATGGTGATTGATAAGCGCTGGAATAGATAACAGGTTTCTTTGGAGTATCCAGTGGTAAAGGAAAGACGTCTTCCTAATTCCTTTATGAACTATAGTACGTTGACGCGACCCAGGGTTTCGAAGGCCAGTGGGCAGGGGCTTCTATCCCCCCTAGGCAACCGGGCGCAATCCATTTTCTTCCCCCCCTTTTTCTGGACCGGCCTTCCTCTATGTATGCCTGCTGAGTTCCGATCCCTGCCTGCTGAGTTCCGATCCTTTTCAGTTCCTACTCCATCATTACTAATCACACACCATCACCTTCCTCAGGCTCCTCTATCCATCACACCTCGGGCCTTTCACTCGAAACTAAAGACACTCCTGTTCAAGAACTCTTATCCTGTTTCACCTGATCCCCCACCCTCCAATTCCCGGCTCAGACGACACCCACCTTAGTAGCTGTTCCACACCTCTGATCATACGGTACCTCGACCCGGACCACCATGGACTACTCTTACGGACAACCCTTTTGACTCAACGCATTTGATCCTGATCCTATGGTAACTCGACCCGGACCACCACGGACTACTCTCACGGACAACCCTCCTAACTCAACGCAGCGCTCGTGAATAAGCCGGTGCCCCGCGCTTGGCTTTCCAGTGGCGCTTTAGAAATTAGGAGATTACGATTACGATTACGATGCAATATAATGCAATCTAGCGCATGCCCTCCTGTAGTGTGGGAATGAAGGTTTGTTTGGAGAGGGACAAACGAGCATCCAGCAGACGATCGCCGAAGCATGTGTAGCGCCGAGAAGGGACCTGGTATGGGGAGGGAATGTGCCCCTCCCCATCAGAAATTGTTGCGATTTCCGCATTGCAATTTCAGCATTTTAAGCTGTCCTCTTAGCAAAATTACTCTACTGTTTCAGTGGAGGAATTGTTGCCAAAATTGGGCAGCCATATGTTTTGCGCCTCTGATCTGTGTGTACTCGAGAGGCGTTACATACATTTTTAGAGCACAATGCAATACATTAAAATACAATATAGGTCCTACATATTGCGCGCGTCAACGCTGCCCTAAAAAAGGCTTGTCGATGGCAAATCTCTGAGAAGATTCATACAGTGGAAGAGCTGATTGCTTGAGCAGACAAGAAGCTCTTCAAGAGAGCTCAATTCTTTGGCCATTGCATTCACCAGCTCCTGCCACCTCTTCGGGAGGACAAGTATCAACTTCGCAAGAGAGGACATCCTTTCCTGTTGCCTCTCGTTAAAACAAATTTGTTTAAAAACAGTTTCATTAACAGATGCATTTATAATTATATTTAGATACAAGCTAACATGATTTCAATTGCTGTTCTCTATCGTAGTTAGATATATGTATGTATTCGTTTTTGTTATGCAATGTAATGCATGTGCGCTTGACATATGCAAATAAAGGCTACTTACTTACTTACTTACTTACATTGTAAGCCCACGTAATGGTGATGTTGCTTTACTAAGTGTTCAAGGACCAAATTTGACTGTCTGAAATTCGAAAGTTAACATTGGAGAGAAGCCATTTAGTTGTGCAAAATAGTATTTGTATTAACATTATTTTTTTCAATTATAATATGATTGTATTATTTATTAAAATAGTAAAACATAATTATAATCATGTAAAAGGATTTTTTAGTAAAATATAGCTGTTATAGCAGTTCATGTAATTCAAAAACGCAGATAGTAGCCTAACTAAAAACTCTAAGTGTATAAAGTGTATACATTTTGCTAAAAACTATTAGGCCTACCATTTTGTCCAAATTTATATGGAGGGGAAGTATTTTCTGGGGGGATCTTCCTTTACTATGCTGGCAATCGTTCGCAAATACGATGCGCACAGAGCCATTTACTTTGTTGAGTTGTTCATAACCTTGCTTTTAAAACTAACTGACCAGACCTCTAGCCTATCGATAACATTTAGATATGTTTATTAGGCAGGCGTTACAACTAGCTTAGAATCGCTGTTAGATTGGATTTTATTTAATATTTTTCATGAACGTTTAACACTAACTTGCGTTTAACACGACATAGACTTCTTTATTGGCACGGGGGGTAATTGTCCGGGGTAATTGGTACAGGGAGTAATTGTCCGGGGGTAATTGGCACGGGGGTAGTTGTCCGGGGTAATTGTCCTGGGGGCAATTGTCCAGGGGGTAATTGTCGGGGAGTAATTGTCCGGGAGTAGTTGTCCAGGGGGTAATTGCCCTAGAGCCCAAATGAGATGTGGACAGTTTACTGTATTTGGCGACTTACGGTAAAAGACATCGATGACAATGCTGCGTGTAATTATTTAATAGACCGAATTGTATTATTAATAAGGCTGTTATTATTATTATTATTATTATTATTATTATTATTATTATTATTATTATTATTATTATTATTATTATTATTATTATTATTTTTATTACTATTATTATCATCATCATCATCATCATCATCATCATCATCATCATCATCATCATCATCATCATCATCATCATCATCATCATCATCATCATCATCATCATCATCATCATCATCATCATCATCATCATCATCATCATCATCATCATCATCATCATCATCATCATCATCATCATCATCATCGTCGTCGTCGTCGTCTTCGTCGTCGTCGTCGTCGTCGTCGTCGTCGTCGTCGTCGTCGTCGTCGTCATCATCATCATCATCATATTATCGCTACACTTGTTATTTTTAGATCCAAGCTATTGTGACATCAGCAGCCCTTGTCTATTCGGAGCCACCTGCATTGATAAACCTAACGATGAATACCAATGTATCTGTGCACCTGGCTACACTGGGCAGAACTGTTCAGCAGGTAAACTGTCTCACAGACCGATAGAACGCTTTAGCAGAATCATTTAGACAGCACAACAGTTCACAAGTCACTCTAGTGATGTGCCAATTTCTACGGTAAAAGACATCGATGACAATGCTGCGTGTAATTATTTAATCGACCGAATTGTATTATTAATAAGGCTGTTATTATTTTTTGTTTAATTTGCCCCGAGGTATTTAGGATTCCTCAGGGACTTCATTGCTACCTACTGTTTAAAAACTAGTCCATCATGACCCTATCCGTCGTTCTCTTGATTATCGAAAGTGCCTCGGAAAGCGATCGCGTTAAAACGCATCGTTAAAGAGATCCGTGATACAGGAAGGAAGTTTCTTGTGGGTCCCCCGTGTCCATACTGACCTTTTGTCATAGGTTAGATAGAAAGACAAGGCCTTCGCAGTTTATCGGCAACATGGTCTCGAAAGAGTAATAATAATTTTTTCCCCCGAGGTACCTCAGATCCCTCGGGATTTCAAAAAAGTATCCGGAGATTTAAAAAGAAATGCGTTCTGGAATGACTAGAACGCGTCATATTATTATTATTATTTTTTATTTGTTTAAATTTTTTTTACTAAGATAAAAATTCTGGAACTACCGAGCCTCTGAAGTCCACAAATGTGCCTCTCAAGGCCACGGCATTAAAACGTTATTAATTAATAAAAATATTTTATATTATTTTTAGTATTATTATAATTATGGTTATTATTATTATTATTATTATTATTATTATTATTATTATTATTATTATTATTATTATTATTATTATTATTATTATTATTATTATTATTATTATTATTATTATTGTTATTATATTAATAATTATTATTATTTTACATTCTTAACCTGAGGTATCTACATGTATAATACCTCAAGTTTCAGATATTAATGAGCAATTTTAACTATATGGAGTGGCCGTCAATGTCAGATCAGATCCATCTATTACAGGCAGAGTTTCTATAAAATAATTGTACGACACCAAACAAAGGTTCTCTGATCTTTCAGACCCTAAATAAAATATAAAAAAACAGAAATAAAGAAACCGAGATTAATAGTTAAATGCAGCAAATTGCCAAATAATTTATAGGCATCTCGTTTGGACCATCATACTTTCTTTGCCTGCTAGTCAGGTTCCGCATTAATTATTAGTTATTTGGTTTTCAAAATAAATTTAATCACTCCCCTGACTGTCTTCTATAATTTGGCAGTAATGATGAAACTAACTTTAAGCCAGATTTACGCCGCTCTACTTCAGGCTAGATAAAAACCATTCACAACATGAGACCAGATTTACACTAATTCATTTATGAGGACAGATCACGTTTTTCAGCATTATTAAAGAACGGCGCTTTAGAATTGGAGATTATGATAACGATTACGAAGCATTAAGTGTCAAAAAACTATACTAGAAACATTTCGATGATTTGAACACGTAGTTGAATTGCCAGCTGACAGAATCCCTCACAATGTGCAACACAAAAGATTCGAAGGAAAAAAGAAACAAAAGTCAGAATAATGGCGCAAGGGAAGGACAACATCTTCTTCTTCTTCCTCTTCCTCTTCCACTTCCTCTACCTCATCCCCTTCCCCGTTTCCTTCCTCTTCTCCTTCCCCTTCCCCTCCCCTCCCCTCCTCCTCCTCTTCCTCTTCCTCTTCCTCTTCTTCTTCTTCTTCTTCCTCTTCTTCTTCTTCTTCTTCCTCTTCCTCTTCCTCTTCCTCTTCCTCTTCCTCTTCCGCTTCCATTTCCTCTTCCTCTTCCCTTCCTCTTCCTCTTCCTCTTCCTCTTCCTCTTCCTCTTCCTCTTCCTCTTCCTCTTCCTCTTCCTCTTCCTCTTCCTCTTCCTCTTCCTCTTCCTCTTCCTCTTCCTCTTCCTCTTCCTCTTCCTCTTCCTCTTCCGCTTCCGCTTCCTCTTCCTCTTCCTCTTCCTCTTCCTCTTCCTCTTCCTCTTCCTCTTCCTCTTCCTCTTCCTCTTCCTCTTCCTCTTCCTCTTCCTCTTCCTCTTCCTCTTCCTCTTCCTCTTCCTCTTCCTCTTCCTCCTCTTCTTCTTCTTCTTCTTCTTCTTCTTCTTCTTCTTCTTCTTCTTCTTCTTCTTCTTCTTCTTCTTCTTCTTCTTCAACCTTATTAAAGAGCTGCTTGGCATGGGTCATATTCGTCGAGGTCCAAATTGGCGAAAGCAGCTATAACGGACGTCGCGTTGAAGCCCTTCGTACATAGGCGTAGGGAACATTTCAGCAGAGGCGGGGAATTTTTTCTTTTGACCGAAAAATAAACCCGGAATAATCGACGTCGTGCACACATACATGTAGGTATATACCTCTGTAAAAAAAGTCATCTCTGTTCTTGCACCCACACCCGAGGACAAGGATGCAGAAGTGCAAATACCCTGGGTCCGGCCATATTTTAGAGACCAACCTGGGTAATTTTAGGCCTATGTAGTATTAATATATATATATATATATATATATATATATATATATATATATATATATATTAGACTGGTCCATGAGACTATGGTAAAAAATCATCTTGATCAGAACTATCCTCCACAAGTTTTAATCTGTTCTACCTCTCCTAAGTAATATGTAGACCAAATTTCAAGCAGATTAGAGCCCTTTTAGAGGGAGCTCAAAGCCTTACATTCTCTTAATAATACAGTTGTTCAGTGAGAATTATTACACCATTATCCAAAACTCGTAAAAATTATTACTAGAACTGCTTACTTAATTTTGAACTGTTGGGTTGAACTGGTGTTTAGAAATACCAAAGCGTCATTATTAACTATTCGTTGATTTTTAGATTTGAATTCAAAAGTTGGATTTTTTAAAATAAATTTCTCTTCAAGAAAGTTGTGCAAACTGTTTAGGCCTACTTAGGCTATCATGAATTAGGCTATTAGTGCATTTATGAGAGTTGACTGTAAAAGAAGTTTCCGACACAGCCGGTAAAAATAATAATGGCAAAGACAAGAAGCAGTTCTGAAGTTTGGCTGATAGGAAAGGGCACAGAGGAACTGTCTGGGTCGCATCTTCCAACACATGAGGACGTTCTTCGACTTCTAATGTTTTTTCATGTCGAGAGAAAGTTTAAACTGAACGAAGCAGCAACCTTAGCCGTTTCAAAAGTTATTGAAATTTGGCAGAGAGCACAAATTCCACATCAGAGAATCGATTCCATGGTTCGCATCTTACTGAAACTTTTTGATGACTATAAGAATCTTTAAAAGAGCCGAAAGAGAAACAACGAACGTGAACATGGAAAACAAGAGGTATTTAAAAGCAGCCTTATTCAACTGTTCGATGTGGCCACCGGGGACGCACTCTCAGTAATGGCAATTGAAGAAGATAAGCAGTTCCTCATTATGCAAAGGAATGGCGTCTTTTCTTGCAGCATGGCGGGCGTCGATGCGTCACTCGCTAGGAAGGAAGAGAGGAGGAATGTTCGAAAGGAACGATTTGGTAAATTTGACCAAAAAGTTGCATCTAACACTCTGGTCGACTCAGAACTATCGAATGTTTCGTTTGTTCCTTCCACAAGTAGCCAATCGACTCCACACTCTTTAGACTCTGAACAACCTGTCCATCCAACGGATTCAGTTGCCGCTTCCGAACTCCACTCCAGTAGCGCGTTGACTTCCAGCCCCTCTGATTCTGATGATGAGTTCCAAGCTCATGATCCAGGCTTCAAATCTCAGCCAAAGCAAGCAAAGTTCAATATCCTTACGGATCCCAATGTCACTGCTGCTCTGGACCGAGTCAATGTACCAGACCGAGGTGCCACATTACATTCCTGGAGCAGTTGCACAGGCTCTTGGCCATAATGTCAATACCATGACTTTGTCAAGAAGTTCCATTCGACGATCACGCTACAAGAACCGGGAGGCGCAGGGTGAAGTCATGAACAGGGAGGTCATTGGCAAATTTGGCCCAACATTGACAATACGAATTATGAAGTGGCTTCTGATGACATGTTCAATGCACACACTTCTGGTCTTCGAGAAGAAATGGTAAAATTCTGCAAGGCAGCCCTGGAAGGATCACATAAAAGGGCAGACTATGAGGAATTCTTGAAACTCAGCTTGATCTTCCTAGGTGGTGAACATGGGGCAACAGTTTCCTTTCGGGCACCAGGAGCATTCCATCATGCACGTTGGATGGCAAAAGCCATCTATGGCCTTAAAATATTTCTTTTCCAGCGGCAGTTCTCTCTAACTGCCAAAGAGAAGCACAGTGTAAGGGAGATGGCACTGTTTGTCAGCCTCGTCTATGTTCGGTTCTGGCATGAGGCTCCTCTGCCTATCAGAGCGCCACTTAACGACCTATTACTACTTGAGGTGCTCAACAACTATCCAAAATCCAAATGTCATAGTGGCAATTTAAGGCGGCCTCGACTGCACTTGGCAGGCATCTCTGATACTTCTCAGAAATTTTGGTTGGCCTGTCGTTGTTTGACGACAGAATTGGAGCAGATGTGAAGGCACTGATGGTGACAAACCTCGGCCTTCCACAGGCCATAAGTTCTGTGAAACGCCTCGACCGTCCTCCTGAACCACTCAGCTCTCTTGGCCTTGCACCTTGCTTCACAGAAAGAACAACTATCATCTTTGACATTCTGCACTTGAATGGAAAAGAGAAGGCTCAAAGTTTCCAGGCAAAGGATCCTAAAGAATGGCACGATGATCCCTCATACCATGATCTCAGGACGACAGCGTCGGTCATGACAGTTGTGAACGACTCTGCTGAGCGAGCCATTGCTTTGATGCAGCAGTACAATTCATCGTTGACAAAGAATGAAGAGCAGAAGCAGTTTCTTCTTCGACTCGTGAAACACCACAGGAAGAACTTTCCATCCTGCTCCAAGGTGGCCTTGGTGAAGGTTACAGAGGAGAGTAAATGACACTGAATGCGTTATTCAAGAAGAGTTATGGTGTGTATATAACAACATTGTACATTTTGAAACTTTTTTAAATTCATTGCTGCAATTGTATATTTTAATACAACTCATATTCTATTTTCTGTTCTTCCATGCAGATTACCAATTTCGTGCCTTCAATGGTGAAAATACCATGACCTTGAGCTCCCTCTAGATATTCACCAATCGCCCTCAAATTTGGCAGATGTAATACTGGGCAGACATAGAACAAAAATAGGGTTGTGGAGCGCAACTCTGAGGAGGTTCATTTATTTGGACCAGTCTAATATATATATATATATATATATATATATATATATATATGCAAATTTATGATGTAGCCTAAGTATAATATTCCTGACACTTTACTACAATCAATTCAAATTTCACACGAGCAACTGATTAAATTCATAATTGCATATTGTTTTGTATTGTATCGTATTTAATCATCTACAAAGCACATCTAGTTGGGTGATCCGTTCAGAGGCGTCCCTAGTGCGCAAGGCTACATGAGAAGAGGCAGGTTTTAAAAGGAGAGAATGAGGAAGTCTAGGGCAAAGTCAGCTAACGCAAGGAGAAAGCTCATTTCAAAGAGAAGGACCAATTGAGGCAAATGATCTAGGCTGACCCATAGCAGTTCTAGAAGGAGGAAGCAAAAGTCAAGTCTGTTGGATGAACGAAGTGAACGGTTGGAGGAAGCTGAGTGAGGCCTTAGTATAACGTCGGTCAGATATTTGGGGCAAAACCCCGCTGAGCCTTGAAGATCATAGCGAGGATCTTAGATTGCATGTGAGCACGGAGAAGAAGCCAATGGGTGAAGACAGAAGGGCGAAAGATCCTGAGACACCTTAAATGAAAATAAGAGGAGCGTGTGCTTTTGGAAATGTGCTCCGTTAATGTATACCCGTATTTTAAGTGAGCTATCAAGTGCAGCAACCTGATCCCGCGCACTTGACAAGAAGGAAAAGATCGGAAATTTTCAGGGAGCAGAACGGAAACTTTCTGCACGTTCAATGTTGATGATCGCAAGATTATCGTGTCTATTTTTGCCTCATGACCAGGGATAGTAGAAATTTCCAATGTCAGTCAGGCAGTGAATTCCGTGATATGTGACACCTGGCATGAATGCTGTTAATTTCCCCAAATGCCACGAATAGTCGCAATTTTCGGGCAACTTTCGGCTCGTGAATTTGCTGCGATTCTCGTCATTGTTTACAATATTCTATCGTAAATTCTGAATTTTTTGGAAATTTCTGCTATCCATATTTTTTCTCCTTTTCCAGCCGTTGCCATGCATATTTTCACACTTATTCACCTGAAACGTTGCAGCTAGACAGGCCCGGCCCTAGAGTTTGCGGGGCCCAAGGCAGCATCGGATCCTCAAGCATAAATTTACACAGTTGGTCTCCTGTCAATACGGCTCTTGTGGGGGAAAGTCACCTAAGATGGGACACTTATCGCTGTTTTCCAAATTTCTTTTTTGGCTAATAGCACTATTTTATAATAAGCCACACTGATGTGGCCTATACGTATTTGACTTTCAAATGATGCGTGTAAAAGAATAGCAATTTTCCAAAAAGCGATATTATTGTCATTAAAAGCAAATACTAATATGTCCCAACTGAAGCCTCCATATCCGTAAGATAGGATAATCATTTCCAAAATGTCCGATTGGGAAAATTTAATAATGTGAAATAGATCATCGTACATGAAAAATGTCAATTATCATTATTGTCAACCAAATCAAGACAGCAACACCGTAAGTGTTAGCACATTAACAGTTGTTAGGTAGAGTGTAAGTGATATGTTATTCGCAACTCTTCTCTTGACAGTGGCTTCCTCTGCATATAGCGGTAGCAATAGGTGCGTCCCATCTTCTTAATTGTAATCGTAATCTTCAAATTTCTAAAGCGCTACTCGAAAGCCAAGCGCGAGGCACCAGCTTATTCACGAGCGCTGCGTTGAGTCAAAAGGTTGTCTGTAAGAGTACTCCGTGGTGGTCCGGGTCGAGTTACCATAGGATCAGAGGGCGGAACATGTATAAAGCATCCCATCTTAGGTGGCTTTCCATACTACCTCATGTAGGCCTAAACCTATCTAAGTAATGCAAAATCATCAACGCCCGCAATTAGGGTCAAGAGAAGCAAAAAATATCACCATCATCATTGTGTTTTGCCCTCTCCTGCAAAATGCATGCGGTCGTCCATTTGCATTTGAAGCGAAATGAGTTAATTTGTATTTCTGGGAGAATTCTACATGCAGACCTAGGGTAAAGTAGAAACAATATGGAAACATATTTTTCTAGCTGTGAGGAAGTTTCGTTCTTTCGGAATCACCCTATAGCATTCACGTGGCAAATTAACTGCAAGTGCATATATATATATATTAGGGTGGTCGCATCTGTAATGGCAAATTTTCAACTTCAGTTTTATTCTTTCTCCAACCCACCATTTGGTGCCATTTGGTAAAAGACTGATGTAGCCAAAAAATTATCCCGATTGAAAAATATTTAGGACTAGCACAACGTGTTTGAAGTTTTGGATTTTACGAAATATCATCGTCTTTTGAGTATAAGGATAATTTGCTCACATTTTTGAACCTATGACTAGTTTTAACAGAAAGACTACATTCTTTTACTCAGGCACAACTGACAAGTATGCCAAACTTCTACAATGATGATAATGGTTTATTATATATTTTTATGATCAATTGAACATCACAAAATTATTTATCGCGTGAGTCCCTGAAATCGTTGACCATAAACCTATACTAGCAAGCCAACACATTACTATGTTCTTTTGATAGGCCTGATTTCTATCTACAGGAATCCTTTGTTACACTAAAGGCTCTTTATTTCATGCTTAACTTTAACACAAATTCTGATATAACACGGACAAGGATAATGATAATAGTTGAGCTAGAGAAAAATGCTGATGATATTTTCGTTTATTATGGAAATCAGAGCAGCATGACACAGCACATCACAGATAAAATTTATTAAGAGCTGCTGTAAACAAATGAATTGAAATAGATGTTGAAATTATTGAGATCATAATTTTTGTAGATCTATGAAATTACTTATTACCATATAGGAGTCAAAGAGCAGCTTTTAAACAACTTCTAAAGAGAGCATCATAATTGAGTGCCTGGCGAAGCCTACTCACATTGTTGTCTATTTCATAACTTATAGTATTTATCCCATTAAAAGTATACTTTTAGAGTTGAAAGAATGAACACAGAGTCAAACAATGGACACAGAAAGTGCTGACAAGAGTGGACAAAAATTGCACTGCCTTTATTAGCTATTGTAAATTAACTACCTATTATAATTAGCATGAAAGGCGATGGTGTCAAACACGTAAGCTATGTGCAACTCAAAATCTCTACATCATGCTCAGCAATGAATCCAGTTGAAATTACCGTTGCCACCAGGACATCTCAGACGATCAACCAATCCAAAGGAATAAAGCATAGCACCATAAAGACAACACCCATTGCTACACTCTTGGGGGCAGATGAACACCTTCTTTGGGCAACATGCCAGAGATTTCACTTTGAGGGAGCATCATCAAAACTACATCATAGCTCAAACCAATGCAAGGACCAAATGCAATTTGAATTATAAGACATGGTAATAATGCCTCAGGTTGAAAACATATTTGCCTAAATCTGAGATAAAAAATTCGCATCTAAAATGGGTTGCTACTTTTTAATATTGCACCAGTTCCTTGTACCCAGTAACCCCATGAACAATTACGGTAGAAAAAATATATTTATGAGAAATCAGACCTCATTAGGAATATTGGTGATTTTGCAGAATAAATTAATTATGTAGGACACTGATGAAACCACAAAATTTTATATTTATCCCTATTATACACTATTACTGTTCCCTTACTGTAACAGTCTAATGGATGAATGGATCCGATTTGACCAGGGTCTTTGACAACAGAGGCCGTTACCCTGGACAGAAATTTGCTCGGCGTATTACAGCACTCAAGAGCGTTTATTCAACTAGTGAATATTTGTAGCAGTCTAAGAAGAATAAGCTATTATTATCAATCAAGACAACAAGGTAAAAAAAGGTAGTATTTGTAAAGAAATAAGATATGATAGATGTTATCTGTGATGCGGTGTGTTATACAGGTTTTCTTGCCTTTGAGGAATTTCTCTTGAAGTGGCGCTATTTAAATTGATGCTCATGATTATGATAGCAGTAGCATCATTATGTTTAAATGTGGACCAACTACAAGTAGTTGAACTGATTCCTGGTTTGAAGATTTCTGGTTGATTACAACCATAGAGCATTAGAACACTTACTATTATAAGGTTAAAACTTTGATGGCGTTGTGCTAGTCCTAAATATTAATATTTTCTCTTACAACTTTTTGTGTGATGTTTCTGGGGAGGATGGAACCAAATGGCGCCTTGGAGAACAGTCAATTCAAACTTTCGTTTTTAACGACCAACCTAATATATACTATAGTTGTTATGCGACAAACCCATTGTCAATCTCGACAAAGAAAACAAATTATAGCCAGCAGCGCGGGGCCCTGGAAGAGCGGGGCCCAAGGCGGCTGCCTAGCTCACCTTGCCCTAAGGCCGGACCTGCAGCTAGACAGATTTTACACGGGCCACCTCGTCTCCACTCACCACTCCTACCCTCCAAACCCCTTAGTGCCCTCACCCCACTACACTCCGACCTCCACCGGTAGGCCATCCGTGAAATTTGGGTTTTCGGGTTGTGAGCTAATATTATTTAGCTCGATTCGGGCAAGCTGGAACTGGGAGATAATGTAGTGTGCCAATGAACGTTGAACTTCAAAATATTTGTTTAATATTTCCCGGGTATACTTGCCCGAAAAACAGAAATTGGGGAGGGGTCATTTGCCCATCAGGTCTTCTACGCCTTCAGAGTAAAAATAGGCGTTAGAGTAGAACGTTAGTTTGTAGGCTACAATGAAGCTTGCTGAATCCATTTTTCCAGCCTGATCCCGACTTAATCGTGATTCTGCTCCACTGCTAGACTCTGTCACGCCTAACCCTGTCGGAATAATATTTATTTATTATTATTTTTATTAATTTTATTTGTACAATAATGAATTTTTGCGCATGGCTATTAATTTTCTATAATAATGTAACAGGAAAAGGGGGCGTTGAAAAACCCGCAGGAAACGTTCGGAGACCTCTGTCGCGAGAAGGAAATCTCCGTCTGTGCCCTTCTTCTGCTCGTCCGTTGCAAAGTCCACTCGGCTGTCGTCAGGATTCCCGTCCAGCGATTAGTTGGAGAGGGGTCTGTCCATATGTCACGCGTGTCGTTTCAGGGGGGTGGAAACGCAAGTTCGCCTTTGTGGTCTATCAAAGGCTAGCAGTTCTCTCCGATCAAATCGCTCCCGCAACAGATCAAGACGATGTCGAAAACAGAAGACGATTTATTCATACAATTGCACTGCTGTCGATAGGATCGTCCCACCGTCGTCACACCGTCGTCACACGTCGTCACACGTCGTCGTTACGTGCCGTCGCCTTACTCTCTCAACTCTGTGACTGTCTACTCTGCGACTCTCCACTGCGACTGACTGACTCCACTGCTGGCTACCCGAGACTGACTGCCCTTCTACCTCCGGCCTCCCTTATATATACCCGTCCAAAGAGGCAAAAGGCACGACACGAAGAGGCTGGCCTAAAAGAAAATGGGGCACCCCAATTTTCGCCACAATAAGCAGTAAGCTTTAATGTAGAAGACACAGTTACATTGAATATGCTACAGTTCATCACCCGACTTAACCAGTGGTTAGATTCAGCCACAAATCCACGTAGGCCTATCTCAAACTCCACACCGCAGATTGGAAATACCGCACCCAAACTACAATGATCCAACACGTAAAAGAGAAGACCTGTCAACTAAAATAATCTGATTCTATTATAGGAATCGACCATATGATTGGTGTTTCACACATTTGATGTGTTTTCGGAATATAAAAAGCGTGCATTGGTAATAGATTCGTCAATCAGGATCAGGTCTTAGATTTGCAAAATTTGGAGTTCGACCACCGTTGGATAAGTAATTAAACCAATGGTTTTGACACATAGCAGTATTTTTTACCAAACTATAAACATCCATAAATCTGAAGCAATGCTTTTGTCATGGTCCGTTCCCAACGTTGACTTAAGAGAATTAAATATCCCGATCTTTGTCACTTTCATCAGCAAAAACGCAGTATAATCAGAATTATTAGAAGGAGTTGCTGTTGTTGCTAGAGCCGTCACCAGAACACCCAGTCATCAGCACACCAATAATTGCTCAACTATTGCAGTGCTGACACGAGTAGTCAAAGACTTCAATAAATATTCTTACACTAGCTGGGGTACCCGGCGTTGCCCCGGAAATTTAGGATACGACCCGCTCCCGGCCACAACCACACGTACCACACTCCACCCCATCCCACCCCCACCCCCACCCCACAACACCCCACCACACTCCGAACTCCACCGGCACGCCACCCGTGAAATTTGGGTTTGGAAAAATTTCCTCCACCCCAATCCCCCATACCCACCCCAATCCCCAACACCCCTCCCCTCCACACCTCACCCCCATTCGCCCACACTCCCCACACCACCACCTCCACCCCCACCCCGCCCACCACCCCCACCCCACCCCACCACCTCCCCACCCCACCCCTGCCCCCACCCCCACTCCCCCGCCCACCCCACCCCTCCCCACCCACCACACAACACTCCGACCTCGACCGGTACGCCACCCGTGAAAGTTCGATTTTCGGGAAAATTTTCTCCCCCACCGCCCCACGCCTCCAGCACCCTAATCCATGCCCCACCCGGCCCCTGCGGACCGAGGTGTGGGCTGTGTAGAGGCGAGGTGGCCCGCGTCAAAATCTGTCTAACTGTGAAACTATGGCAAGGGAATTGAAATTTATTGCGAAAATTAGGGTTTTCGCAACCCCCCACTGTGGCTTCCAGGGTAGTAGAGATTCGCCAACCACTCCACAGGGTGGCTCTGATGACCCTCTGTCTAGGTACAAAGTTTCAGAGGAATTGCTGAAAAAGTGGGAAAAAATTCGGGGTTTCGCTCCCCACCCTGGCCTCCATGGTGGTAGAGGATCGCCAATCCCTCGTTGGGGTGTCTCATGCCGAGACCTACATAGTAGTGAATGTTTGGAGTGAAAAACTAAAAACTGTGAAAATGCATCCCGGTCAAACAGACAGACATATAGATTTAGGCCCCCTAAGACAGTTCCTTTTTCAGTTTCCACATTGGCCAATGGTAGCATTGCAATCCGCGATCTTAACATAATACTCTATCATTTCAGAGCCGATAACACGAGTGTCAGAAAATTTCAATGAGTATAGTTATTATTACAATGATAAGTTTGTTACCTATCAAGTTCAGCAACTCAGTTCTGCTGCTCCTTGGTCATTACAATCTGATAATGAATAGGCTAACTGGGTGAATATTTGAAAACCTGTAATTTTAGGTGCTCCATACAAGACAAAAAAGTTGTGATTTTTATTGTCAAAAGTTACATAAATCGAAGTGCAAATATAGTCCTAAGATATTAAAAACATGATTCATAACCAGGGCCGTAGCAACAATGAGCGTGGCCCCCTCCGAACATATGTCCGGGGCGGCGGGGCCCCTTGCAATGCAGAAACTGGTGTACACGGTATACGTAATTCTGCAAAGTGCCTATTCTAAGTAATAATCGTTTCATGATTATTACGAAGCTCTAAATCTGATATTATTATTATGCTCTATGAACTTTTCTAGAATTGTCATAAAGTGCCTTGATTCAGTACTGTACATCTGAAAATCCGTAGCATTTTCAGCGTTCAAAATTTGTCTCTTAGGGCCCTAACAATGCAGAAATTGGAATGCGGTATTTATATTTTATGCAATAAAATTATAATGGTATTCATATTATGTATAGCCTACATAGAGCTACACTGCCGCTACAGTGTAGCCTACATGTATTCCGTATTTACTGCTGCTGAAGTCTTTCTAACAGTGCTTTCCACCATGGATTGTGCAACAGCGTCAATAAAATAATGTTATTATAAAATTATAGCTACACCTTACATTTTTTGCCACTTTCGGGGGCCCCCTTTCTTGCGGGGCCCCCTTCGGTCGGAGGGTACGGAGGGCGGTCGCTACGCCTCTGTTCATAACGGATATGGCCTAGAACCCCCCATGAGCATCGTTTTGAAAATGGTAGGTCTAGCACACCATGTCAACACCGCAACCGCATAATGTCAACACCGCAACCAATTAAAAATGTCAGTAAACAAGCTGAATAACAAATATTTATTTGGAATTTAATAGTCCAATAAAAACTGCATGACATGGAAAAAAAGTAATATAATGTGAAATGAAAATGAATATCATCAGATTATCAGAAAAATTATAGGAACAACATAAGTTTAGGCGCAAAAATGTCGACACCGCAACCGAATAGTAGGCCTATGAATTATTCTAAACTGTCATAGAAATAATGATCATGTAATAATAGTGCACATCAAAGCTATTGCATAAATACATAAGTAAGCCAGCCGTTATTAACAAAAGCTTAAAATATTTATTCTGATTAAAAGTTTAGGTAACAGAAAGCAACAGTCGGCTTGTCAGCCAATGTCAGCAAACTGCAAGACATAAAATAATTTAAATAAAGAACATCGGACCCCAGCACCAAAGACTACTTTGTTTCATGCTGCTGAAATGCAGTGTATAAGCCAGCTATTTCACATCATAAGAAATGAAACAACAAGTAAATAAAAACTGAACACAGCATAACTGCTTTAAATAATATTACAAACCAAATTTTAAAAAAGCAGGGTATGGTTACTGAATTGGATAAAATTTGACTTATATTTAACTGGTAGCCAGACTCTAGACTAGGCCTGCTACTGGAACAGTGTCAAAACACAATGGTTACTCATGTTAAGAGTCACTGAAACCCTAGCAACTGAGTAAGTGTCAAAGCCGCGACCACGAAGTCACCACCGCGACTGCCTGCTTTGGTTGCGGTTGTGACGGTTGCGGTGGTGACAAATTGTTTAAAGTTTAAATATTAGGCCAACCCCGCTTGACGCGCGTACACAATGATAGGTCCCGTCTCATCTGTACTTGCTTGCGATTTGATACATGATAAATTAAAAAAATTTAATATGTGTGGTATGCCTGCATTGTTGGTTGCGGTGGTGACCTTCAATAAACATACGCGTGATGGTTATCCGACATATAATATTCCTAATAAACCGTTTTAAATTATCGTAAATTACATTTAGAATACGGGATCGGCTAGTGAAGACGCAGGAGATGCAATGTAGCAGTGCGCAGGCGTAATCAACACGCGCGAGGCAGTACTAATAGGTGTGCACCAGCTGCGGTTGCGGTGTTGACATAGAAAATTGAAAGTATGTTACAGACTTTTGAAAAAATATTTAACACTGAAACCTATCCCTGAAGATTAATTCTGTACCCACTATGATGAAAAATTATAATCTCTATTAAATGTTCACAAAAGTTTGTAAAATTATTAAAATGCATTATCTACTACTTGGATTTAAAAATAATGAACCTACCTTGGATACAGGTTGCGGTCGTGATATTTTTGGCTTTTCTTTCAATAAATCAATATAATATATAAATATTAAAATTTGGTTTTTGAAGAAATAGATCTGCTCAATTAATACCTATTTATTGGTGTTTCGCTTTTCAAAATATGTTAACCCGATTTTTATTTAGCATGCTGAAACTTAAAATTACCGGTTTTCAAATATTCACCCAACTGCAGACAGGCCTGGTTATAATAATTATGGGATATTGGCCAAAGTCCTACTTTCTTGCAGTAGAATTAGCTTTTTCCCGGTGCTCAAACATTGCTGACGAGGACACCGTTAGCATAATTGTTAGAAATTTTACACAAACCAAGGAAGAACAGCTATGTAGTAATTTGTTATTTCTCGCATTTGCCATAGCGCCCCTTCAATCCCTTTACTCAGAGGCGCTCCGGACTACAGCGCGGACACTGCATCAGAGTTTCATGCGGAGCGAGCGAGCAATTGCAAGTGAAGGACTTGTTCCTACGCGGCGGCTGAATTCGTTGACATCCGGTCAGAAGATCGATTTCATGACTTCAAGCTGATCACGACAGATAACGTTTGCAGTATGGTTGGTGAAGCAGTGGACAAGTATTCAATGCTTGACCCTATGCCGACCTGGCTGCTCAAGTCGTGCGTCGATCTTCTGGCCCCTTTTATCAGCGTGATGTTCAATTCCTCTCTTCAGTCTGGAACGTTTCCAGTGCTCTACCGAAGTGCCTATGTCACACCTCGTCTTAAAAAGCCGACACTTCCGCGCGAGTAGCTATCAAGTTATCGGCCAGTGTCAAACCTACCAACATTGTCAAAGCTGCTCGAAAGGGTAGTTTGCGGACAACTAGTTGAATATCTTATTTCGGCTGAGCTTCTTCCCAAGCATCAATCGGCGTATCGGAAATTCCACTCAACAGAGACGGCGTTGCTGAAGGTCTTCACCGACTTGATTGAAGCGGCTGACAATGGTGACCATGCGTTGCTGGGTCTTCTTGATCTCTCGGCTGCGTTTGACACTGTCGATCACGACATTATGATGGAGCGACTTTCTCGGACCTACGGCGTACGCTCGGTGGCACTTGATTGGATCAGATCATATCTACGCGGGCGGAGCCAGTCGGTTTTTTACAATGGGGTGCATTCGCCGTTGCGTGTTTTAACCAGTGGAGTACCTCAGGGGTCGGTTCTCGGGCCTCTGCTTTTTCTGCTGTATACGGCCGATCTTGAGAAACTTGCCTCTGGAGTGGGGCTATCCTCTCATTTCTATGCCGACGACTCGCAGCTGTACACCACTGGTCCGTCGACGACTGCGCCTCAACTGCAGCAACACATGGAGTCGGGAGTAGAGGTTGTAGCTGAATGGTTGAGGTCAAATCGCCTCCTTCTGAATCCTGGCAAGACTGATTTCCTTTGGTGTGCCACTCGTAGAAGGTGCGATCAACTTAGCAGTGAGTCCATAAATATCTGTGGAATATCGGTGCGGCCTTCTACTGCCGTGCGTGACCTTGGAGTTTTATTCCAGACGGACATGTCCATGACGCGCCAAGTGGGACTGACGGTTAGCAGATGCTTTCGCCAGCTGTGGTTAATCAAAAGCTGTGTACGATCACTGCCTTTTGAGGCATGCAAAAACAGCCGTTTTATGCTTCGTGGTTTCTCAGGTGGACCGGTGTAACAGTTTGTTGGCTGGTGCGCCGAAGTACCTGCACGACCGACTACAGTCTGTGTTGAATGCAGCGGCGAAACTCGTGTGTAATCGGCGGAAGTATGATCATGTGACACCATTACTGCGTGACGTGTTGCATTGGCTTCCAATACCGTACCGCATTGAATTCAAACTTTCATTGCTCGTCTACAAGTCATTACATGGCTTAGCACCGGACTACCTCAAATCCTACTGCGTGCAGATGGCGGCGTCAGGTGCTGGTCTTACGCTGAGATCCAGTGTGAAAAGAGATCTGTATGTGCGAAGGACGAAGACACGCTTCGGGGAGCGTGCTTTTTCAACTGCTGGCCCCCGCTGCTGGAACAGTCTGCCTTCCACAGTTCGTTCTGCTAACTCTGTTGGGGTTTTCAAAACTCGTCTGAAGACATATTTATTTTCTAAGGCGTACCTTTGACTGAATATATTATGTTTGTGTTTGTAGAGGCGCCTTTGTAACGGCATGTGCTGTGTTACGGCGCCATAGAAATTGTCGTCATTATTATTATTATTATTATTCCCCATGATGCTGTTTTACTAAGTGTTCAAGGAACAAAACATTTCTAAATTTGACAGTTTGAAATTTGAAAGGTTATAACGCTGGAAAAACCCGATTTCCGGCACAATCTTAGTCTCATAATTATAGCCTAATATAGAGTATTGCATTCATGCCTTCTATGGGCATATGTTTCATTTCGTTACATTTGTTAAAATAGTAGTATACAGCTTACACAGCTAGCACAGCAATCTGTATAATACAAGTGTAAAATAAATTTAAGTTTGACATACGTCAATGTTTGTATAACATTTTGCTATTTTGTTGTGCGATATAGCCTACTTTATTTGGGACCCGCGGGTCCCCTGATGCGCGGGGCACTAGGCACGTGCCTCGCGTACCTTCTACCTAGGCCTTAAAACGGCTCTGCACGTCGGACTTTTCATTCGAAACTAAAGACACTCGTTATCAAGAACTCTTATACTGTCTCAGCTGATCCTCCACCCTCCAATTCCCGGCCCAGACGACACCCGCCTTGGTAGCTGTTCCGCCTCCTCTGATACTATGGCAACTAGACCCGGACCACCATAGACTACTCTTACTGACAACCCTTCTGACTCAACGCAGCGCTCATAAATAAACTGGTGCCCCGCGCTTGGCTTTCGAGTAGCGCTTTAGAAATTTGGAGATTACGATGACGATTACTGTGAGCCTATTCTGTCACTTAACTTTACTTCGGTAGCTAATGGCTAGTTATAAGTAGGCCCAGGGGCCATGGGCGCCCGCACATAGGGGCAAGGGGGGCACTTGCCCCTCCCTGGAAAATTGACAAATATGTTTTTAACTACTACTTTTGGGTTTTTAGCAAATTTCCTTGCATTAATGCACGAACGATACGAATGATACAGACAGTGAAAGTCAGAAATCTACACGTTTAGAGATCTCTTTAGAAATAAACATGCTCTTATAAGTTTCTACCTTGCATGTTCATGCTCTTTCTAAAGACTGTAACAATGACCATTGACTTTCAACCCTCCAGCGGGCGCCCATGCAAACAGCAGACTTATCGATTATGGCCTACTTGAGTTGAATCTAGCTGTGGTGCAAATAATCACAACCGCAAAAAATTGAAAATTTCTCAAAATACACTGAAATTACTTCAGGGAGATCTGCTTATTCACCAGCATTGTAATCATACAAACCAAGTCTGTTATAAGCCAGGTTCTGTCTTGTCCATTTTGCAAGCTGCCAGTACAGAATCCAGGGAGGTCAAGCTGTAGATAAACTTGGATAAGGAGCTCTGGTTATCACGCCTTGGGATTTACACCCAAAACTGACAAAGAGATCTGTTCAAAAGATTTGATACCAACACTCACCTGATCCTTGGATCATCCACTTCCTAAACGACACCCGCATTAACAGATACTCTGGCCCTCTGGCTACCAGACTCGGACCTCTTTCTGACTACTCTTTGGAATAGGCTTCTGACTCAATGCAGCACATGCGAAAAAAGCGGATGCCTGCCATTGGCTTTCGAGTGGCGCGTTAGAAGCAGCTAGAGGAGCACTTGCCCCTTGAAAACTGACACCTATTTTTCGTTCATTTATTCATTCATTCTATGGACTTATATAGCGCACCTTTAAGAAGCTACTTTTTAACATCTACTTTTTGATTTTTAAAAAATTTCTAAGAAAACTATTCGTATTAAAACATTAGACACAAAATGAAACTGAGAAATTTGCATTAAAAACCTCTTTGAAAAATACCCGTATTTTTTATTTTCAGCTTTGCATTTTTCAAGCTTTTACTACTAAGAAATTTAACCGTGACAAGGGACCATCGAAATTTTTTGCCTCCCTTGCAAAAATTTCTGCGGGCGCCCATGCCAGGGGCTTCTATCCCCCCTAAGCAACCGGGCGCAATCCATCTTCTTTTCCCCCTTTTCTGAACCGGCCTTCCTCTATGTATGCAATATAATGTATTCTAGCGCATGCCCTCCTCTAGTGTGGGAATGAAGGTTTGTTCGCAGGGGGACAAACGAGCATCCAGCAGACGATTGCCGAAGCATGTGTAGCGCCGAGAAGGGACCTGGTATGGGGAGGGAATGTGCCTCTCCCCATAAGAAATTTTTGCGATTTCCGCATTTCAATTTCAGCATTTTAAGCTGTCCTCTTAGCAAAATTACTCTACTATTTCAGTGGAGGAATTGCTGCCAAAATTGGGCAGCCATACGTTTTGCGACTCTGATCAGTGTGCATTCGAGAGGCGTTACATACATTTTTAGAGCACAATGCAATGCAATAAAATACAATGTAGGTCCTACATTGTAAGCCCACGTAATAATGATGTTGCTTTACTAAGTGTTCAAGGACTAAATTTGACTCTGAAATTTGAAAGATAACATTGAAGAGAAGCCATTTAGTTGTGCAAAATAGTATTTGCATTAACATTATTTCTTCAGTTATGATTGTATTATTTATTAAAATAGTAACAACATAATTATAATCATGAAATAGGAAATTTTTATTATGGTATAAATTATTATAGCTGTTATAGCAATTCATGTAATTCAAAAATGCAGATAGTGGCCTAAGTTAGCCTAACTAAAGACACAAAGTGTACATTTTGCTAAAAACAATTAGGCCTACCATTTCGTCCAAATTTATATGGAGGGGAGGTATTTTCTGGGGGGATCTTCCTCCTAGTGATGCCTGGATTGAACGCTGCCATCCATGTCCAACCTCCCCCCAACCGACGTGAATTTTGGCTGTCTTCTGATTCCCCCCCTATTTTTCACTGGGCGCAAGCTGCGCCCGCCATGTATAGGGATAGAAGCCCCTGAGTAGGCCTATCTACAGTAGGGTGCTCCAAAAAAATAAAAGTTGAAAATTCATAGCTCCCCGGATATTTTCCCATGCGTCTCATAGAGATGAGTCTAAAAAACCAAATTTTAGAATTCTTTGTTAAGATTAAGCCTTGCCACCAGCACGATGAAGTTTAACAATAACCGCTATTTTTTGTTGAAAATACAAATTGCAGGTATGCAAGTATACATGAAAAACTAGTATGTGTTTATTATTTTATTGGTCAGAACATGACATGACCCTAGTATCAACAGACAAATGTAACTCTATCCACAAGCTGCTACCGCAATTCCACTCTCTCTCCCACAGACCTACACCTCTTACAGTGTTACACACGTACGTGTACTGTTTCAAGAGTTTACTCAATGCTTAAAATCTCGGTATCTGTGTCGATGAGCTTCAACCACGTGTAGAGTAGACTATCGTTGATATTCATCCTTTATGACTGTATTTACAAAGTCTGTTATTAGTTTCATCACTTTTTCCATTCACGAACAAATAGACATATAGTAGTGCTGCTTGCTGGAATTTGCCAACAGGTTTCCACTGTGCTGGTAGTAGCCTAAGGTGAGCCAATCAGTTGCAATATTAAGTAGGTTGAACAATAAGCACTGCCGTTTGGGTAATCAAATGAATCAGTTTTGAAGATGCATTCAACTGCGGAAATAATCTACTGAAATGGGGTTTCCAGTGGTTCTGTTTGTCTCGCTGTCAGAAGTTGGCGAGCGATTCGTGTGTTTTCGGATTCATAAACCAAGTTCAAGATCAATGCGAATGGCACAATTTCTTCTGCTGTTCTGCAAGATTAATGTCTAAGGACAGTAACTGCAGCTCCTACAATATCTGAATCAGTCGTGTTGAGATCAGTCCAGAACTGCAGACCATCTAAAGGTGCATCCGCAGCAGGCACCGCTAAGAGAAAGTCCTTGACAAAAAAGGCACTGAACGTGCAAACACGACGCTATAAATTATTATCGTAGAGATTCAGAATATTGGCCTTGACGTTCTTCTCTCATTGTTCTACAACCCCAAACTTATTTAATTGCTTTTCACTGCTTCTGGAATCGTTCCAGTAACATGAACAATTGAACATTTGGATCGTTTCAGATAAACGAACAAACACAGAACATCTCCATAATATTATATAGAAATTTCGTTGTCTGGCAATGAAACAATTGGCCCCCAGCAAACCATATAGCCAGTTCTAAAAGTGTGGAAAAATAAGTGCCTGGACGCCCCTTACCTTTCCAAAAGAAGTGCCTGGACGCCCCTTACCTTTCCAGTCAGTGCTGGCCAATAAGTGGCAGGACGGCGTTCAGATTTTAAAATAAGTGCATGGACGCCGTCCATGACCGTCCAGGCACACTTTAAGCCCTGCATATAGCTTGTCATCACTTCTAAAAAATAGTTCATCCATATTCATTAAACAATCTAGTACACACCCAGTCAGTGCGAGAATTTCCTGGTTTGAGATTCAACCCCATAGTCGTTCTTAAGATCCACAATAAAGTTTTCATTGCACAAAGCAACTACACATATATCAACGTCTGACTCACATGCAGCTATTTTCTAAAATTCTCATACTGCACCCAGTTCACCTAATATTTCTCATGATAAATATTGTCAGGCACATACATAAGCTTGTAAAAGAAGTTAATCATCATGAAATAATTAAGTTTTCCCACCAATTCCCATCATGGTTTCCAAATTGCCGATTTTAAAGAAAATTCCCATGTATTTTCGCATTGTAAAGTTTTTGTGCCGGTGGCAAGGCTTAACCTTTTTCAATTGGTCTGAAAATTGGTACAGTTGAACAAAATGATAAATGGAATGGGAAAATTGCCAGGAGCAGTATTTTGAGAAACTTTTTGAAAATGCATTACAATCTGGAGCACCCTAATCTACAGTTCTTTAACTTGTTTACACAACAACGAGTTTCTTTGTATTTCTGTTCTTTTAAAATCCATCAATCAATCGCAAGGAAACATAAACGACACGATAATCACTGTATCAAAACAACACAACGTTAAGACTACTTCGCCATCTTATTAAACTCTCTCTCACTACACTCTTTCTACACGCCTTCTACACCCGACTGACACTCCTACCCAGGCCTATCTCACTCTAAGCGTACATCCTTCCTTCAGCCGCTCTGTTCCTCTCTCTGTCCCTGTCTCTCTTGCTCTCAGGCGTACGCCGCGCCGCTGCAAACTTTCCCGCCATTCAGCCGCCTGGCTGGCCTGCCTGTACGCTCAACAATTAGCTGACCATTCAAGGGTATACGAAATTAGCTTACAATTACGATTACGGTTGCTTTCAGTAATCAACAACTGCGATAGCAGTCCTTGTTTGAGCGGGGGATCGTGTCTGCCTATGGTTGATGGCTACGTCTGTCAATGTCCGCCTGGATACACAGGCGACTACTGCGAATACGGTCAGTTTCATTTTTATAACTCTCAAAATTAGACATTTTGCTTAATGTCAAATGGCAAAATATTTGAGGGACTTTTCCGAAGAACAGCACGAAGCAATTGTATATTTGGATCTGGATTCAAGGCTGCGTTGCTCGAGTCCATTATTTTAGTCCGGTAATTTATTCACCATAATTTCCATAAATCATCTTTATCTGTTTCGCTGGACTGATTTGCTACCTTCCAAAAAGTACCGCATAATTTTGATGCTCCACCATTTGCCACATTTTGCATATTGATATCGGATAAAGCAGGTTGCAATTAACTAGTAGCGATGGTGGTCATGGAGTTGGTGTTTGTAGGCTAGTTGTATTGTAACATTTTGCAAAAATAATTCTTAAGTTTGACTGCATAGATAACAGAGCTTCGCCCTTCAGCGCACAACTCAATGCGAACTATATTTGAACATGAAAGTTCGAGGGTCGGCTCCGGAGGTTTGATGCAGGTCACAATTTTCCAATGTGAAGGCAAAGTCCTGTATGTCTTTCTGCAGAAAACGACTTTGTTGTAAAACAGCATTCATCTGAGTGCACCTCAAAAAACGCAAACGAAATTATGACATCCATCCATTTAATCTTCGGGTAGATATAATAAATCTGGCCAGTATATTCGAAAGTCCACGGGGTAATCTGGAGTGGGCGCTGGGTTATTTTGCCAAGTAGACCGAGGTTCGTCATTTTATTGAATACAACTTCTCGTTCTACTGAGCATGAGTTATCTAGTAACAGGTTCGCTGTGGAGTCACGAGGATAGGTTGTTCGGAAGTTTGGTAGCCTACTATAGTCGAGTCTGAACCGTATGCTATTTTGCCATTTTAGTAGAGAATCGATGACCAGTGTTTAATCATTCTATTCCCCTCCTTTGGGAGGATAAATCAAGGTATCTAAGGGGATTCGGCGAGCATAAGGGAGAGATTTGCGGAGGAGATGTACCCTCTTCCACTATTATTGTTTTAAATTTATATTGCAGTGGTACATTTTAAGCTATCTTCTTAAAACATGTAACATGATTTAGAGCGTGTTGGTTTGGGGAGCCTGGGGAGGGAATGTGCCTTTTCCAATAGAAATTCTCTGAGCTTTCATATTGCGAATGGCAGAAGTTTTAGCTATCATCTCAAACTAATTGCTCTACTATTTCAAGGCTGCTAAGAGTGGTCTTAGACTTCGATAATATATAAAAACTTAAAATACTAACATTTTCTTTCTGGTTTCCACATTGCAATGGTGCCATTTTTAGATAATCATTTTAGCAAAATAACTCTATTATTTTAGTGCTGATAAAGAAGTGGTTTTATATTTCACAATTGCAAACGTATACGGTATACATCCACCGAGTAAAGGATGGATGACGAACTTAACTTCCGACGCTTCAACACCCGGCGATACATGTGGGAGATTTCAACGATCACCACAAGGTATGGAGTTACGGAAGGTGGACGAGGATAGGGAGCGTCTTGCAGAATGGGCCACGTACAATAACCCCACATCAACTTTTGATGTCAAACAAAGGGAACCATTCCACTCAGCAAGTTGGAGAAAAAACTACACGCCGGATCTCTGCTGGACTTCTTCGGTGGGAACCCGTCATCAAGCAGCCACTCAAACGACACTCGGTAACTTCCCGAAAAGCCAGCAAGCCATTCACTTGTTCACATCGGTCTAAAACTACCAACCATACACTGTGCTCCAAAGAAACGATGGAACTCTCAGAAAGCGGATTGGAAGAAATACATTGATACACTTGAAAGGAGTCAACGCCATTCGAACTACATGTAGCTCTTTCTCAATCCAGGAGGTTTATGATCGATTCCAGAGAGCAATTTTCTGTCCAGCCAGATCGTCTATCCCTCGTGGATATAGACCAGTATACACTCCATGTTTAGACTCTAAGTGTCAGGCTCTCCTCAGAGAGTACGAAGAGTCAGGAGATCCGGGTGTGGCTGACCTCCGCATGGATATTCTGGACACAAACAGACGTGAGAGATGAGAGCAATGTGCGGCATCGCTTAATTTCACTCGCTCCAGCAGGAAAAGCTGGAACTTGATCAGACGCCTCGGTGCAGCGCAACAGCCAACAAAAGGAACTCGCACCCAAGTAGCCTATCTCCAAATGCCGTGGTTAGTCACTTGCTTAAAGTGACGAAAGCACCAAGAAGAAAGTGCATCAGCGACAGGTGAGAGATAAGTGCAGACAGTATTGCCGTCAACAGAGACATGCCGAAAAACAAGAGGACTTCAAAGCATTCGGCACGGCCGAATTACGGACGGTGCTACAGGACAGAATGTCAAGTACTGCAGCTGGCTGTGGCAACATACTACCAGAGTTCCTGAAACACATGGAACGGGGGGGCTTTATCTTGGTTGACGTTGTTCTATACGAGAGTCATAACAAAAAGAAAAGTCCCTCGGGAATGGCGACATGCGAAGGTGGTAGCCATTCCCAAACCAGGCAAGGGCCCTCGATTGGCAACTAGCTATCGCCCCATCTCCCTCCTCTCGGTATGTTTCAAGACATTGGAACGCATGATGCTGCATAGAATCAGACCGATTTTGGACGAGGTAATTGTTATAGAACAGGCTGGTTTCAGACAAGGACGTAGCACAAGTGATCAAATACTCGCCTTCACAACGGCGGCATATGATACTGCGTGGAACACGGGGCTACTGCTGAAGTTGACAAATATGTTACCATGGTGGTTCACGAGGACGATCCAGACTTTTATTGGTAGCATACGATTCCGATTACACATGGGGAATAAGATCAGCTCGTGGAGGACGCAGGCAAATGGACTCCGCAGGGATCCGTATTGTCCCTCTACCTCTTTAACATCTACATAAATGACCTTCCAGCCACGCAATGACGAAAATTTGTGTATGCAGATGACATTGCTCTTGGAGTACAACAAGCGACATCTGAGGAGATGGAGAAGATAGTGAACTCGGATGTGGAAAAAATGGTTGCATAAATGAAGAAATGGCGACTACAACCAAGTGGATCAAAGTCCGTCTCCTCTTTCCACCTTCACAAGCTGAATGCATCGATGCGTATCATCTCGGGGACACTGCGGCAGACTCCTTATCCGTGGATACCGGTACTCTCCACCTCCCCTTAGAAGGGAGGAGGCATCGGCGAAGTTGCTGAGAAAAGTGATGTCATTTGACAGACTACCACTATATAGGCCTACAGACATTGTGTTCCACCCGAATGTTCGCCTCCCATCGAGACGGCCCATATGGCTAAATGCACCAGCGGAGGACATGACAGCTATTGCGGCCTGGTGTGCTGAATGGTCGACAGCTGATGTTGTGAACCATTCTCTCGTGGTCGTGCCATCTGTCTGGCCCCCTGGCCATGATCTGCCACGTGGACATTGGTCAATGCTAAATTGCTTTAGAACTGGACAAGGACTCTGTGGTTCGATGGAGGCAGGCTTCCGACCCACTGTGTAGCTGTGGTGAAATCCAGACAATGTCACACATCGTAAATGACTGCAAAACAACTCATTTCCCGGGTGGCTTAACCGCCTTGCTTGTGGCTGATGAGGCTGTTCAATGACTGAACGCATAGTGCAAAAGTTATATAAATAAATAAATAATAGATCAATCAATAATATTATACATGCAGTTAAGCCTACAATTACAATAATAGTTTCTTCACATGGGCGCCCTCACATAGGGGCAAGAGGGGGCCCTGGGCCCCTGAAAAGTTGATGTTTACATTGTTGACTACTATTTTTTTGTTCTTGACAAATTTCTTCGCACTTTTTCGCAAATGTTACTAACGATAAACAGAGTAACACTGAGAAATTTACAATTTAGAAAATTTTGTTAAAACATACTCGTGTTCTTAATATTCTGCTCTGAATTTTTCATCTCTTGCTAAAAAATTAAACCGCAGCCATTGTGTTTTGCTCCCTCCTGCAAGAATATCTGCGGGCGCCCATGTTTTTTCATGCATCAAGTTCATCAACTCAGTTCTGCTCCTGGACTATTAGGGCTATAATGAACATTGAACAACTGCATGCTGACGGGATATAATTAATTACATTCTTTGTAGCACTGGAATAGCATATCCCTGCTCAAGAATGATGGTCCTCAGTTGCTCACTAAGACGCAATAAGCAGAAATTGTTACAAATGGCACTCAAATCAACTACCAAACTATCATCATTGGGAAGCCATGTATTGTAATGATGTTGTTTTACAAAGTGCTAAAGGAACAAAATACTTTGAAATTTGACATTTTGAAATTTTGAAAGATAACGCCGGAGAGAAGCCATATAGTTTTTAAAATAAAATAGTAAGCTTATTTGAAGTCCAACAAATATTAAGATACAATAATTATTATGCTCATAATGTGATAATACTATCATGTCTCATTATAGCAAATAAAATCATTTTTAATTACTTAATAGTAAACAATATCATGGTATATTATTAGAGTCTTTAAAATACAGCAAAGTAGACAGTAAAAAATAAGCCTATAATCATTTTGCCAAAATTTTTCCTGTGAGGAGAAAGGTTAATTTTAGTCGTAAAAAAATAGTTTTTTCAAATATTAGCAGTAAATCATACGCTTTATCATGCTATGATATCATAGTATGATATTTGAATAATGATATTATTATAATAGTAAATTAAAGCGTTATTAAAATCATATAATATTAAATATAATCATGGTAGCTATATCATCAGAGCCTAACAACTATTATCATTTGACAACTTTCTCTGCGGGGGAAAAGTCAATTGCAGTCGTACAACAATAGCTTTTGTTCATAATTATATTAAAAGCGCATGATCTATTATAATTATAGGCCTACGCTTTATTGCCTCTTAGCAGATAGCTTGAAGGGGCGCTATAGAAAATAGAGAAATATATAAATAAAGTATGATAGTATAATAATCATATTATAATAGTAAATTATAACGTTATTATGATCATAAAAATTATTAAATTATATCACGGTATATAGAGCAACTAAAAACTATCATCAGTTTGTCAAATTTTCTGGGGATGTCATTGGGGAGGGGGAGCAGAGGCGTAGCGACCGCCCTCCGTACCCTCCGACCGGAGGGGGCCCCGCAAGAAAGAGGGCCCCCGAAAGTGGCAAAAAATGTCATGTGCAGCTTTAGGTTAGTGACTGTTATTGACGCTGTTGAACAATCCATGTTGGAAAGCAATGCTAGAAAGACTTCAGCAGCAGTAAGTACGGAATACGTGTACAGTGTAGCCCTCTGTAGGGGAGAGTCCTACAAGACGCCCAGGGCGAGTAAGACGCCCACCTCCTTTAAAACGAAAAAAATACATATTCGTATTTTAGTTGTCTCATTGCATGCAGCGACATCTTGTGAACTTTCCATAAAAGTCATATTTCAGTATTTGAGATATTGACACGATAAATCATTTTTTTAGATTTTCACCACTTTTGAGTATAAGTACACATTTATGAATCTGCCTAATTTTCTCTTTAACCTTATGCAGTACAAATTCGCGCATTTCAACGTTTATTTAGGGTTCATTTATAGTTGTTTTCATGGCCTTACCTAACTAGTAAACATTGACCTTGTTAAATAAAATGTCGTCAGTAGAGATGGACTCGAAAATCACAAGAAGCCCATGGGCGTCTTGAATATAGGCCTACAGGTAGCATAGAGATTACAAGAAGCCCATGGGAGTCTTTAATACTACGAACAAATGGCCAAGAATCGATGCCAACCATGACACCATCTGCTACCCACAAAAATACGGAGTCCATATACAAATTTATCAGTGTTCATTGAATCTATTTCACCCTTGCCCAAAACTTCCGGAAAATGGAAAGAATTCAGGAAGTGTAAAGGTTGACATTCAAAGAATTCGTGTGTGACTTTTGTCGCTAATCTGTGATTAAAGTGAAAATGACAATAATGACTTACGGTACAACATGAGATTGGTTTTTGCCTCTTGTGCTTTGAATTGCTTTGGATGCCTATCTTTAGGACCTTTCTGTCTTCGTTCAGTTTGTTTTCTCTCATGCAGTTGATTGCATTAGTCTAGAAATGCGTGATTGTTTTAGTCAATTTCCATTGGTCCAAGATGCCCATCCTATGGGCGTCTTGTAGTATAGGGTTTCTAAGACGCCCAGTTTGGAGGGTCTACTTTTTAAAATTTACACAATTGATCTTATAGAATTAAGTTCTATGGTTGCTATTGTTGCTTTGCCAATGATCACTCTTTACATTAGGGTCAAACAGTCATGTACTTCTCTTGGAACCCACACGGAAGAAAATCACAATTTTCCTTATTAACATGGGCGTCTTGGAGCACTCTCCCCTAGGTTATAGGGTCTACATAATACGAACCCTAGTATAATTTTATTGTAAACAATATAAATACCACATTCCAAATTCTGTATTGTAAGGGCCATTAAAGACAAATTTTAAACGCTGAAAATACAACGGATTTTCAGATATGCTGTAGGCCTACTGGATCAGGGCACTTTAATGCCAATCCTAGAAAATTTCATAGATTATAATAATAATCATTAGCGGCGCTATGGGGGCCCCAAAAAAGGTAGTCTGGTTTTTTACATGTAAAAATGAAACACTTCCATGATCAGCCCCCTAAAAACTGAAACCATATGCACGAGATTTCGACCAAACGACTAAAAAAAGGTCGTTTTGGCGGGTGAAAATGGAAAATTTTCATGAGATTTCGACCAAATGACTAAAAAAGAAGGTCGTCAGAAATTTTGGCAGGTGAAAATGGAAAATTTCCTTCTTGGGAATTCAGCCCCCCAACTGAAATTCTGGCACCGCACTGATAATAATAACAGATTTAGAGCTTAATAATAATTATGAAGCGAAATTACTTAGAATAGGCACGTTACGGAATTGTATACGTACATCGCATACCAGTTTCTGCATTGTAAGGGGCCCCGCCACCCCGGACATATGCTCGGAGGGAGCCACGTCCACTGTTGCTACGGCCCTGGGGGGAGGTTTCGCATAGAGATGCCTAGATTGATTAAACACGGGGCGATGACTCCCTATGATTCTCATATGGTGTTTTGAGCGAGCCATGCCGTCGTATGAATGTATGAGAGCACTGAATTTACTCACAAATTCACGCATTGCCATTAAATGTTTCTTTTAGTGACAAACAACTGTGCCAGTTCTCCATGTCTGAATGGTGGAAGTTGTCTAACTGGCGTCAACACCTATGTTTGCGAATGTCCGGCAGAATGGACTGGACTCAGATGCGATATTCGTAAGTCCGCTTCAAAGTAGTAGGCTACAATTTCAATGACTTCAAGACAAATAGTGTCTCGATAGCCTACTCGAGAAAATTCGCCAGGTCGTTCATTGCATCGGTATCCGGACAATTCGGAGTCGGACAATTCGGAGACGGACAATTTGGACCAGACAATTCGGAGCGGACAATTCGGAGTGGACAATTTGGACCAGACAATTCGGAGCGGACAATTCGGAGTGGACAATTCCGACAAGTCGGACTTGATCTTTCAGAACCTAAATTAGCAATAAATTCAACAAATTTGCCAATTTATTGGCATCTCGTTTAGATCATTGTAATTTGCTTACCAGCACAGTCCCATACTTGTTACGCCTGCTAGTCGGGTTTCACGTTACTAGATATTTGACTTTCAATTAAAAAATTGATCACTCGCTGGATTGTCTTCAATGATTTGGTGGTAGTGATGGGATTCCCACTTTAAGCCAGATTTACACCGCTCAGGATCGCCTTTGGCCAGATTAACACCACGATTGTTTAGCCTAATTGTTTCTTTTGGAGTTTTTTGGACATATTTATTGTCTGACATAATATTTATATAAGATATAAAAGTTTAAGGCGCAGAACCGTGTAGGCTTAGGTTCAAGAACAGGTAGCCTACAAAGTGAATAGTCTGACGAAGATCACAACCGGATGGGCAGCCAGGCGTATTGGTACAGAGACAGAGAAACGCGCAGACAAACGGGCAACAAGACAAATGAAAAAAACTGACACACTCGCAGACTGATAGACTGTATAGGTGCAAAGCTGATTTAGTTTTGTCATGTAATGCAAATCTCAGAAAATTTCTCAGCGCCCACAAAGCAATAAAACCAGCTTAGGGAAACCAGCTTGACCACCGTCGCGATATAAAATCAAGTCCGCAATGGCCAGAGCTGCTGTTTTGTTCCGGTGCCAGATAAAAATCCGGGGAGGTCAAGCCGAGGAGACAGCTTGGTGCTCGGTGATGAGGGTGGTTGTGCGGTGGAACATGTCTAGAATCGGGAAATGATAGGCCTGGATTTTGACTTTGATGTGAAGTAGCAGATAGCAGTAGCACATCAAAGTCCGGTCGACCTATATAATTGGGTGATGGAGCTGGGTATAAACATCTGGACTTAATGGGAGAGTCCCAGCACTAACTTTGGCTGCTACGAATTGCCAACTCCGAATTGTCCGTTCCGAATTGTCCGCTCCGAAATGTCTGGGTCCGAATTGTCCTCGCCAGAATTTACACCGAATTGTAGGTCTCCGAAACATCCTCTCCAAAATGTCCGCTTCGAATTGTCCGGTTCCGAATTGTTCACTTCGAATTGTCCGCTCCGAATTGTCCGTTCAGAATTGTCCGGCTCCGAATTGTCCGAAAACCCATTTCATTTGCTTCAGTCTCTAATCATAATTTTCAGGGCCACCGTATGCGGCGCATATAGGTTGAATATGATCGATGAGACCTAATAGTGAACGCCTAATTGTGTTCCATGACACTTAATCCCGCGACACTTAATAGGCTACCGCGACAGTTAGTACCGGACAGTTAATCCCGCGATCAATTAATCCCGCGACAGTTAATCCCGCGACCAATTAATCCCTCGACACTTATTCCCGGTGCCATTTAAGCCCTCGACACTAAATACCGGGAAAGTAAAATAACATTTAAAAGAGAGTCAAATTCCATAAAAGCAATATTTACAACAATATTTACTGTTTTTGATTAAAAAAATAGCTCCTTTGGCATTGTCGCGATGTTTAATGTATTCGTAGTTTCCATGTATCACAGTTTGCCGAAATTCGCTTCCATGTCACTGCCCTATCGTAGATTGAACTTCACAAAATTCCGAGTAGAATCTTTTATAATGATTGTTTTATGTACAGATGTACAACAGAAAACCTGAACAGAGAGGTTGCCCTACCTAATTGGCTATGTGCACAACAATAGTCGAACCACTAGCTTAATCGGTTATGTGGACAACAATAGTCGCACAAATATTTGTACTCATGTGTGTAGACTACAGGTATTAAGTGTCGCGGTATCAAATGTCGCGGGATTAAGTGTCGCGGGATTAACTGACGCGGGATTAAATGTCGCCGGGACTAAGTGTCCGGGATTAACTGTCGCGGTATTAAGTGTCGCGTGATTAAATGTCGTGCTACCCCTAATTGTTACTGTGCTTTTATTATTAAATTTTGTTCAGAATTAAATCTGACCTGACATTGAAAATTTCAAGACTAAAAGTTTGACAGAATTGATTCTTTTTATCTAATCTCAAAAGGTTTGACATAACTTAACCTTTGGGCGGTTTCGAGTGGGCCAAAAGTGAAATTTATCGGCCAATGCAGAGTACCCGGTACCCCACATAGGTGGAGGCAAGGTGAGCCGGCGGATTAGTGCGGGGGGCGGTGGCTAAGTGGGATGGGAAAAATAAGTGGGGGTGGGAGCAGGAGCAGGAGCGAGGATATGGGATGAAGTGAAGTGAGGGTGGGGAAGTAAGGAATTGGCCGGGAGCGGGGCGAATCCTAATTTTCCCGGGCAACGCCGGGTACCCCAACACACACACCTCGCACCGGAGGGGCCGGGGCGGAGCAGGGCATTGTTGGGGGGGATTTGTCGGGAAACCAAAATTTCAAACGTGGCGTAGCCGTTAGATGCCATATACCACACACGTCAAGGCAAGGTGGGCCGGCGGGTTAGGGGTTCGGTCGGCGATTGGAATGTGAGAAAAAGTGGGGTGGGGAGAAGGAGTGGGGATTGAGTGAAGTGAGGGTGAAGGAAAAAATCCCGCTTGGTAAGATTAACCCTATAAGATGCTGGTAGATCAACAATTAGTGCTGGAAGATGATATAAAAAAGTTTATAATAAACAAATAAAACAAAAAAGAAAGAAAAGAAAAGAGAAGAAAAGAAAAGGAAGGAAAGAATAAACGACAGTTAGGCCTAACTTCTATATCACTAGATACATATATCATTTTTTGCAATGTGCTCTGATTAATTGTTTAAAGTGGGAGAAGGGTTTGCAGTTCTAAGAGTTCTCGGTAAATTATTCCAGATTCGTGGACCTTGATAGCCTATTTAATGGAAAATGTCTGTAGGCTATATTAGTTCTTGGATACACGCTTATGTATTCCCGATCACTTCTGGTAAGATGAGTATGTTTGATTGTAGGAAAGTAGTCTGTAAAGGCAGTAGGTAGCAGGTTGTTATTAAATTTATACATAAATTCCATGGTTTGAGATGTTCTGATTTGGGTTATATTTAAGAGATTAAAAAGATATAAAAGTCTAATGCGCAGAACTGCCTATGTTCAAGGACAATATCAAAGTGAATGGGTTGACGAAGATCACAAACGGATTTGCAGCCAGGCGTATTGGCACATAGACAGAGAAACTCGCAGACATTAATTGGCAAAAAGGCATACGAACAAACTGACACACAGGTAGACTGATAGGTAGTAGAGTGGAAAGCTGATTTAACATTGTCATGTAATGCAATATTGCAATAATGTATATCTCCGAAAATCGGGATACGATAGATTATTGACTTTCATGTGGAGTAACATATCCGGTTGACCTAAGTAATTGGGTAATGGAGATGGGTATACCCGGTATAAGCAACGGGACTTAAAATGAGTCTTGATACTAATTTTGGCTGCTACGAGTTGTCAGCTCCGAATTGTCCGTTCCGAATTGTCCGCTCCGAATTGTCCGTTCTGAATTGTCCGGGAACCCATTACACCTGCTTCAGTCTAATCGTAATTATATGGGCCAGTTTACATAGGTCTATTAATTCATTCATTTCAATAATTTATAAAGCGCTTCTTACAGAAATCTACTCAGAGGCGCTCCCAGCCTCATCGTCATCGAAATCCTTGGGCTAAATGCTCGTAGGGGTCCGACGCCACTCTCTGTCTGAGTCTGTCTCGCGACATGTTGCCCAGCTTTAACCGGTCCGGTCAGCAGGTCCATACCATTAACATCCTGGAGCAGCTAGACCACCTTGTCTGATTGAAGAGAATATTGGGAGAGAGGCACGAAGGACAACCTGGGTTGATGCCCGTGTGTCCCACGCTCTCCCCCCCCGACTCTCTCCACTGGTCTGTACTGACCGGCCTGTGCATGTCAGCTCCACATCATGACACCTTGAAGCATCTGGGTCACTATGTCACTTGCGCCGTGGTTTTTGCGGATTTCAATCGTCTTGGTCTTTTACTGCCAGCGTATCGCCACCCATCTGGCAAACCCTCCTCCTTTTGTCCGGGCTTGGGACCGGCACAGGGACGTTGTTGGTTCCCTGTGGCGGAGGATGGATGCAGTTTAACGTCGTGCCCAGGACCTGCTCCCAGCCTAGCCACAGCTAAAAATAGGATTTGAGCTACTTATAAAAGGCAGGTGAATTTAGCCTAGGCTTAAGTCGCAAGGTTTGTGGGAGACCATTCCAGATAGGTGGACCCACAATAGAAATGTCTCGGCGCTGTCTGATAGAAGTGCGAGCTCGCGGAACCAAAAGCTCGCCCGTTGTCGCAGATCGAAGAGCTCGACATTTTGTTGAATATCATAATTATAACGATAGTGAACGCCTGACTACGCTTTAATTATTAAATTTTGTTCGGAATTAAATCTGACCTGACATTGAAAATTTCAAGAAATGAGAGCTTGACAGAATTGATTCTCGTTGTCTAATCTCAATGTGTTTGACATAACTTAACCTCACTTGATTCGAGTCCATATCTTATCTTGTCACTTGGCGTCTTACCTGTCATAAACATCTCCATTACTCTGACAGTGACAGGATTGGCGACGAAGATTTGAGCGGTGTTTAATATTTAAGATTTATGACTTCGCTACTCGATCAGACTGTGATCCAGTGGCGTAGCCAGGAATTCATGAGGGGGGTTTATGACATGGCCGGTGTCACGTGATAATCTATCCTCCATGAAAGCTATCTGGGGGATGAATTAATCCATCCCCCGGATGGAATTAACCGGTCTAGATTATCCGGGGGGAAAGAACCATTCTATCACCTTTTTTTAAAATGCGTATACTTGAAATATTTATGCTCTAATCAAAATTTGAAGTGACTCTAATTGTTTTAGGTGTCCAAAGCAATGTTCAGAGAAAGCCAACTCGAATTTATTTAGCGACTCTGAGTGTTGTTAAGTGTTTTAAATGTTTTAAGTGCTCTAAAACCAAAGCAAAAAATTATTATCTAGTAGGAATAAACATACTTGTTAGTGTCATTGTTCAAAACAAAGTAGATGAAAATTAATTTGCAAAAATAAATAGGGCCTACACGCGGAAGTGGATTTTTTCGAATTTTCTTCATTTGGGGGGATTGATTAATACGGGAGATACTCTATTTCGTGACACCGGCAGGGCTTTTTTCACAAATTTGTAGAACTGCACAACCATGCAGAAAGTTTTTGTAGTCCGGAGTTGTTCGGCGAAAATTTCTGGTCGTTTCAGAAAATTTTCCGCGAAAATGTCGCAAGTAGGCGACTAAAAATCTGAAGACCTTTTTTAGTCGTCCACTTGAAAATTGCTTTTTTCAGCCTTCCTGCTTATTTTTCACTGCACAGGTCTTTCATTCGTCCGTGCTGAACTGGTTGCAATTACCGTTTCCTAATGATTTTCACTGCACAGAACTGCTTTTACAGCTGCACAAATTCATTTACAACTGCACAATTTTTGTAGAACTGCACGTTAAAAAAAGTCCTGCTGGCCGGATGCCCATCCTGACACCAACCCAACAGTATTACAGTAAATACACCGTGGTTCAAAAATAAGCCAAACTGTTTTTCATATAATATTATATCTCCAACGCCTAATAATTAATCATTCTGAATTTTCTCCAATATTTAGAGAATTGCACCAAGAATAAATTATGATTCCAAAATATCATTTTCATAAATGTGAGCGGATAGAAAGATATGAATCTTTCAATTTCATCTTCCAAAATTTCAGTTTACGAGCAATTTTCGTTTGGGTTTTGTAACAAAGTACTTCAAACATAAAAAAATGTTCTGAATATTTTTGTGATGAAACTTTAAGTGGTTATTGTTTTGATTATTTACATAAAGAAGATGTCATAGACGACAGGATTGAAATCTGGACACTTCGGATGCCAAAGTGTGGGAGAAATGAAGTATGGTGTCTTTCTTGTTAGCATTTCGATGACTTATCTGACTCTGTGGCCTGGCACTGTTCTGTTGAAAAGAAAAATAGCCTTCTGGTGCTATAGATTTCTGATAACAGGTGAAGATGTTGTGACAGCAGAACGTTGCTATAATATACTTCGTTAATTGTTACTCTGGGATCACTGAATTGATCACAAAATTGATAACTATCAAAACCACAACGATCACCATAACAGACAGGCTGAAAACTGAAATTTCGGGAGATGAAGTTGAAATATTCATATCTTTTTATCCGTTCAAATTTATGACATGATATTTTTGAATCCTATGCTTGGTTTAATTCTCTATATATTTGAAACATTTTAGTACGGTTAATCATCAGGCATTAGAGATATAAGAAAAAAAATGGCTTACTTTCTATTGAACCACGGTGTAAAAAGGGAATAAAATAACAAAGGAAATAAAGTAAGAAAAACAATTGTTACCACAAGCAGTTTAGTTTCTTCTTATTTACGTGGATAAATAACCTTTAAAAAACTTTCTTCCTGAGCCCATGGGGGTTTAACCCCTAAACCCCGTGCCTACGCCACTGTTGCAATCTTTATCAATGACAACCGGGTGACCATGTAGAAGCCAATAAAAATGATAATATCCGTGTATTATGCAATAATATAATATAATATAATATAATATAAGATAATATCCGTGTATTATGTAATATGCATGTGTGTATCTATCATGTCGCGTTATTTAGTACTCAATCCGTGTAGCAATCGTGAGTGTGCCAACGGTGGAACTTGTCTCAATAACTGCGGAGTTGCTCAGTGCATCTGTCGTCCTGGATGGTCCGGAACATTGTGCATCGACTGTAAGTCATATGCAGCCTGAAATAAACGACACGTCTCGTTAACTTAAGACTTTGCAAGTCACACCAGCTAAAACTACGTATTCACATCCAAGAGAACATGATAATATATAAATTATGTAGCGTGGTCTAATAATTATCACATCATGATTATTTTCGAAATGCGTTAAGCGCTGTTAACGCTTATTGTCCTTGTGTTAGTCTTAACTTTCTGACTCAGTTGGTCGTTATCAATTTCGAAATAAATATTAATCTGTTTTCGGTTACTTGTGAGAACGAAAAGAGCATACGCCTACAGTATTTTGTTTCATGCACACCCATTCGTGATAGTCATTTTAGTATAAATTCAATTCATTTCATTTCCTGAATCAACCACAGAAACAATGATGGCAGTGACCAATAATATTGAGCATTATTTGTGGTTACATTATTACAAGGTAGGCCTAAATTACTAGCCTAAATAGAAATCACCATAACTGTATCATGTAATTCCGCTGTATCGATTCTCTTTCTTTTTAGCCACAATTACAGATTGTACACCGAATAACCACTTGCAGTGCTTGAAACCACAGTAATAAATTTGCTTGGCCTAATAGTCTTTCCTTGAGTACCAGCCTAGTTATAATTATAGTAGCCAAGGCTGCATCATTAAATGATCGCCGGCTAACGCAATAGGCCTAATGGGCCTACATGTATATTTAAATTTTTCTGCTAACACTTTCTGTGCATCGTTCTTGACTATGTCACAAGTATCTGATACAGTTAATCATTATGAAGGTTAATTCATCCCCGATTATAGCAGTGGTTAGGACTTTCATCTTTATTCAGTAGGGTTTACTGTAATCGTTTTTGGCGTTCAGAATCCGTGTCAGAATATTTGAACTTTCAAGCAAATGGAACGCTAACTTTGGAACTGTTGACCCCCAGACAACTAAGCTCAGTAAGACTAATGATGTCTTTTGAACAATCTCTAAGCGGGGCAGCATCACCGCCCCCCCCTTCAACCGGACTCAGCCAATAGTCATTGTTGCCACGACATTTGGACAGTAATCTCACAACTCGATACCACATAACAAGCCTTTGCAAATCTAGATTCCATCACATCAGGGCAACACACCACATAATAATTAATGTGGTTAAATCTTAACGACGACATTTCAGAGACCGTAGACTCTGCTCTACTGTCTGTTTTGGACACCCTGATCTTATTCTTCTTCTTTAGGTTCTCTGCCAAGTGGCAGGTACAAACGTCCAATGTCTCCATCTTTCACGCTGTTGTGCCTTGTCCTTAAGTTTTCTGTATCCTTCTTCCATCATCATCCCGTCCAGCAATTTTTGCCTAGGTCTTCTTCTGCACCCCTTTCCCTCCAATCTTCCTTCAATTACTTCTTTCTGCAGTGAGCTACCTCGAAGCAAATGCCCCATCCAATTCTTTTTTCTCATCTTTATTGTGTCCAGTAGAGATCTTTTTTCTTCCACCATCGATAGTACTACTTCGTTCGTAACATGCTTTGTCCAACTAATTTTCTCCATCTTTCTCCATACCCACATCTCAAAAGCTTCCAGCCTCTTTGTGCCTTCTTTTTCACTGTCCATGTCTCTGCGCCATATAACGTCACACTCCATATTAATGTTTTGACCATTCTTTTCTTAAGATTTCTATTTAGCCTTCCTCTTAGCGATTTTTTCCTTTTTAAGAATGCCTCTTTACCCTATGCTATAGTTCTCCTCTTATTATTTCCTTATGACAATTGGCGTCGCTTGATATTAAGCTTCACAAGTAGCAGAATTCCTTTACCTGCTCTATTTTTTCTACATCTATTTTTATACATATAGTTGTTTTCTTTTCCTTACTGATCTTCACAACTTTTGTCTTTTTAATGTTTATTTTCATTTTGTATTCTTCTGAGGTCGCATATACATGTAGTCGTTGCAGATCCTTTTCGTTTCCTGCCGGCATCGCTTGATCGTCAGCAAACCTTAGGCCCTAAAGCTTTTACCAGTGTTCCTCCTGCTTTTAGTCCTTCTTCTGTACCATTTTTATAGAGCTGAAAATTTTGTTAAATGTTTTGCACACTTGGCTTCCATTTCTAGTGGATGATCGTAATTTTGTTCATACATGTGCGCTATCTGCAAGAGAGCTATCGATGATGTATAAGGTATATTTAGTTAGCCTATTACAATCTACTTTAAAAGCAACCTATTTAGTCAGTGGGATTGACATTGTGCCGTACTTTTTAAAGTTACTTTCCGTTTGCTCTATATTGAGCGTCATGACACGCATATTCATACATGTACACACGCTGTTATACTCTATTAACATTCTGCCATGGTCCCACGCGATATGAACAGATAATTCTGGTTACTTTTACAGATATTGAACCTTGTTCGAGCAATCCATGTCGGAATGGTGGATTGTGTCGACAAGCTGAGGACAGCTTCACCTGTACTTGTGCTCCATCTCTCACTGGACAATATTGTGAACAGAGTAAATAGCTGTATATTGGCTGAAAATGTGACGCTATAATTATAGGGATATTATTCCTCGTCTATGTAATTCTATTCCAAACAAAATCATTTCGGTTTCAGTTAGTTTACCCACTTTCCATAATAATTTGTTCAGTTCGCTGATCTGGTATGATTATACTGCACTTCTTCAATGGATTAAGATCATAAATTCATTTACCCATCCTGCTCTACTTAGCCAATTACCTGCAAAAACTGTATGGGCCTAATAACCTATGACATGAGCCTCTTTTTCGCTCTTATCCGCATACACTTTAAGACTATTTTTTACGATCGCGAATTCAATAGAATGACAATATTAATTTGATGTTTGCAGTATGACTGCGAATCATCTTAAATCCTCTTTGAAGAATAAGTCTGTTCACTGAGTGAAATGGTTATTTTTGTAGTAATTGACTTGTGTGCCAGCAATCCATGTCTGCATGGTAGCACCTGTGCCTTTGACTGCGGAGGTCAGCAATGTATCTGTCGCGATGGATGGACCGGACAGAACTGTGAACAGTGTATGTAGTCTATTCCTCTCAGACGTTGTTTTCTTCTTCTTTCACTAAAGATAGTGTTTGACTTCTTAGCGACTTTGGTGCACCGATGATGACGACACAGATGATTTGTAATATATCCATTATAGCGACTCTATAAAGGGACTACTCAGAGGCGCTTCCGACTAGATCAAGGCAAACAAGTTCAATAAGAAAAAAGCTCCAGTGAGTGTCCCGTGCTCGGAGGCCGATCCCAGACCATTCGTGGAAAATACTCGGTTATGTATAGTTGCTGACTTGCAGCTTGTGCAATTGGAACTGAAAGCACCTCATTGCTGTTGTAATTGATCGTTTTTCAGCGTACTATGAACAACGTCATCGAAGGCTTTTAATCGACCAATTCATTAAAATTTTTGGAATGATTATTAATAATGTATGGTGACACTTGTGGGAGAGTTTTTATCATACCTTTCAAAGTTTAGAGCGCCGATGGGAAAATATGCTGCATTGCAATTATTCTGCTTCATAAGTGAATTGACGTTGTTTTAACTGACAGCTATTCGTTCGTTGATGCGCCACTGATTCATTGTTTCTGTTTTTTTTTCAACCAGTTCTACAGAAGTTACAGAAAGAGAACGATCACCGTTGCTTTATTTCGTTGTTGTTTCATTAGCTGATAATTTACTATGGAGAGGTTTCAGCGGATGTTCGAAATGTGGTTTCTGTTTCAGTTATTGACGCCTGCCTACCAAACCCTTGTCTCAACGGCGGATATTGCAATGAATCGACCGGATCTCCATTTATCTGCACTTGCCCACCAGATTGGACCGGAGTGATATGCGAATCAAGTAAGTTCAGATCATTTTACAAGGCAAATGGGTTACTCTAGTTCATCGTAATAATTTTATTCAATTCTATAAGAATTGTTTAATTAGGAATATAGAGCTGAACTCGTTTCTTTAACTACCAGAGGCAAATTTAATTATTTAAAGCCAAATCTCATATATAGCCTATCAGGCTATCACACAAGTTTAAAGCAAGCTGCTAATACCAATAATGATGGTCTGTCAGAACATTTAAAAAACCAAGCTATATAGCACTATTTTCGTCAACCCATGAATAATTATAAATTTTTTCACAAAAATTATTGCCCTGCAGTTGAGCGTTCATATGCATCATATTCATAATCGTGCGTCTGTTTTGTTCCATGCAGCTAACTTCAACGAGTCGTTGGCCTGTGGTACAACGTTGGACTGGTCTGAGTACGACGCAACGAATGGCTTCACAAGGCTGTGCTACTTCTGGGCTGATAACATCGAAGGAAGATACATTGAATGTCGTTACACGATCCAAGGAATTCCTCTGTACGATGACTACATCGGTCTGCTACAGGCAGGAGGTAACTTCGGCTGCGTCGTCAGTCAGAACTACCCACAAGACTTACCGATAACAAGTCAGACGTCGTGTGAAGATGATTACCAACAGGATGTCACGCTCAGCAACTACACTGAATCCGCTCGTATTATGGTCTGCCTTCGCTATCCGTACGAAGGACAACCAGGCGAAGAGTGACACTAGAACAAGCCATAGACATCTGAAACG
Source organism: Lumbricus terrestris (assembly GCA_949752735.1). Classification (NCBI taxonomy): domain Eukaryota; kingdom Metazoa; phylum Annelida; class Clitellata; order Crassiclitellata; family Lumbricidae; genus Lumbricus; species Lumbricus terrestris. The sequence goes on along the minus strand of OX457051.1, from coordinate 4,857,418 downwards.
TGTCATAGATGCCGATGCAGACATGGAAATATTATGGATTTGATAAAAAAATTACATTGAAATTACTGTATACTTTCTCATATACAACTAATCAGAAATATATCTTACAAGCCGGGGTACCCGGCGTTGCCCGGGAAATTTGGTATTCGCCCCGCTCCCACCGACCCCTTAACCCGCCGACCCACCTTCCCTCCACCTCTGTGAGGTACTTTGCACCACCCGATAAATTTCGCTTTTGGTCCACTCGACCCCGCCCAACCGCCCGCTCCCAGCCGTCTGCTCCACACCCCACCCCACTGCACCCCACCAACCACAGCTTCATCACACTCCGACCTCCTATCCGGCACCTTCGCTATCCGTACGAGGGACAACCAGACGAAGAGTTACAAGCCATAGACATCTGACATGTTGTAATTGTTGCATAGATGTCGAAGCAGATATAGAAATATGGATTTTATATAGAATAAACATTGAAAATTACTGCAGACTCTCTACAAATAATCAGAAATATTATTGTAGACCTATATTACACCAGACGCAAGTTTTTAAATGGCTATGATTATAAACAGAATCTGATGTAAAAATTCTGACAATAGGTTATGCATAGCGTTTAAAATGGAAATTAGGCTAAATGAAATATTCCTACCGCATGGTGTCTTTCAATTGCTTTAATGCCTCCAAGGCGTAATCACAACTTTGTAATTTTGTCGCAGTTATAACAAGGAAACAAAATGTTGACGAAGTTGTCGACCTTAATGCCGTTATTTTACAAAAAATCTAGCATCAAATAAGAGTCGAAGTGCTGAGATATTTCGGTTGAATTTGTTTTCAGCAATGCACGAAAAGCTATCGCAATTGTCTAACTGTAGTGCATGGCCCTCTAACTCTTGTGCTGTCTAGAACGCCACCTTGAACGTGACCTCGAATTGATCCACCACATTGACTAGTCATTAGGCCTACATGAAATTGTAGTAGGCCTAACTGAAAAATGCTACAGGAATGCTATATTCAGCACAATGCACAATGACATTTCTTGAGCTTGGCTGCTATCTTAGAAAAGAATGACAAATTACATAGCGACTAATATTTTTCCTTATTTATTTCAAATAAATTATAATAAATTAAATTATTAAATTTAATTTTCTAGCAACTGCATACATCAGAATGAGTGCATTTTGACCATTATTTTGCACTATATTGCATAGGCCTAGTAGGTCCTGGACGATTTCTATACATGTGAAATATTCCTGTGGGCTATACATGTATACATAGGCCTAATGTAGCCTACAGTTGAAGTTGTCAATAAATTTTTGAGTCAAATAACATCATATAACGTAAACTCTCACTGCGAGTGATAATTCTGCCCACAAACCGCCGTTTATACTTCTTTTCAAACAATATCTGACTAAAATACCACACAAGAAGCAAAACTGCATGTATTGAACTTCACGTACCCATTCGTGCCTTGCGTCCCCAAAAATGGGACAGCGCTTCAGTGATAAAATGCATATGTTATATTTTAGTAAAATGAATTTGATCTAATTATTTATTTAATAGAATATACTAGCCTTCGTGAATCCAAAGACAGATCTGTAGAAATACGCACACATTTTTTTTAATAAGACGCGGAAAGTCCGCAATGTTTACATTTGTTAAAATAGGTCAATGACGTGATTAAAAACACAATTTTCAGTCGATAAAGAATTTTTGGTGCGCATTTTGTGTCAGAATCACTTTATTAGCATGTTGGCATGACGGCTATTACATTAAATTGCATCTTCAATGCACATTTAATTTTATGTGAATTTTTGAAGTGGTGTCCCATTTTTGGGGACGCTAGGCACTAATGGGTTAATACGTGCCCAACCCAGTTCTTTTGTCTTTCTCTTATTGTTGTTATTAACGATCGCTTTTCCCCAACCATTTGTAGCACCTCCTCATTCGTTAGGTGCTACAAATGGATGGGGAAAAGCGATCGTTAATAACAACAAACCAACGTATGGCTTATACTATCTGTTTGTTCAATCAGATAAATGTAGGTTACTATGATGGGTTCCAGCCTCCAGGTTTACAATGGTTGTAAAGCCACTTGTTGTATAGTTAAACAAATTAGCTGTTTTCTCTAGAAGTTGTTGTAACTCTGCTTGATCATGAAACCTCAAGGTTGAGTTGAGTTTATTTTCTGAAAACCTTCGGCAAGAGGTCTTCCACTGGCAGACTTAAGACTTCTCATCAATTTCCTGATTGGTTGCATTTTTTTGTGAGGCAATATTCTGAATATGAGCGATAGCAAGAGACACCACAAAGTTCTTTGATCCAGTGATATTTTACTTTCATTCATTCCGAGAACTTATATAGCGCCCCTTCAAGAAGTCTACTCAGAGGCGCACCCAGTCCAGCCAGGTCTTGAGCAACTTGTAGAAAGCAGGCAAATTATTCCGAGGTAGTAATTAAAGCGTAGTGCAAGTGGGAGCCCATTCCATGTGGACGGGCCAACAACCGAGAAGGCTCGACGCTGTCTGGTAGCAGAGCGGGTTCGAGCGACCAGCAGCTCCCCATTGGACGCAGAGCGCAAATTTCTACGGGAGGCTACAGAGATCAGATAAGACAGTATGAAAGAGCACTACCAATTAAGGACCGCCAAACAAGTGCTGCTATCCTGTACTTCAGGAAATAAATTTCGTTTTACTTCAATTTCAGTTCGGATGACCTCAATTTCAGTTCTGATCCAGTTACCGTTCCTCAAAAAATTTCTGATGGCCTTGTTGATGCGTTCGAGTGGAAAGTCTATTTCAAGCCCATATCAATTCCAATGCGACCATCAATAATATTCTCTTATCATTCTTAGTTTTGGCCGCAGATTATGGTAGGCCTATTGCTCCGACATAACCCTCCACACTTGAAAATCTATCGGGTACAATTTCTGAAATTGGGGCTATTGGATCTTCTCAATGAAACCAGAAGAATAATATTGGTGTTGAGCCGATTTCATTTCATTAGCGGCATATTACTTAAATGATGACTATAGCTCAATGTGTGTTATTATTATACTACTAGCTGGGGTACCCGGCGTTGCCCGGGAAATTTAGGATTCGACCCGCTCCCGGCCACGACTCACCACTCCACAACCACCCCACTGCACTCCACAACACTCCGACCTCCACTTGTACGCTCTGACCTCCACTTGTATGCCACCCGTGAAATTTGAGTTTTCCTTCTCACCCGCCACTCCCACGCCCTCCATACACCTAGGTGTGTGGAGGCGAGGTGGCCCGTGTAAACATCTGTCTAGCTGTAACGTTTCAGATATAAGTGTTAAAATAATTATGCATGGCAACATGCGGTCACGCTGGTACTCTATTTCTTTATAAATAATCTGATCATACCAAGCATTTATTTTATTGAAGAAAACTACATTTGAGGCTCCTCTTTGTATAAGCTTATACTCCTTGGCCGAAGGCATGTATCTTTTCACAGGACTGTACGACAGCGTATGATTTGCTTGGCGAAAAAATGACGTCAAAATATGACGTCAACGGCAACAGGCCGTTACTAAAAATTGCAGTGGTAGGCTACAACCGCTAGCGCATACATTAACACAGCGAAATTTAAAATGTCTGTTTTTTCGAAATCTAAAGTGAATAAAAAGCTGAAAATAGGGTACTTGGATGGTTTTGGTGAACGTTTATCTATATGCGTCAGTAGTTGCAAAAGTGTGAGCGTGCATAACTGATAAATAAGCGTACTTCCTTTCTTATAGAGATAGATTAAGCTCGATGACCCTGCTCATGAAGTATCTGAAAACACGCTTTGTCTGTCATTGAAGCCTTGGCCATTTTAATGTCTCATAAATTAAATTTTTCACTGTTTTAATAGCAAAATTTGAATCCGAAAAATTCTTTATTTGCAACTCCATTGTCATCCTGCCATATGATGTCACAATTGCAGCAATGTTGGAACATGTTTCTTTTTAAAATGGTAGCACTAATGATTATCTGGCAATATCAATTTCATTTTGATAACTATTATTTGAGATGTGACTTAATAAAATCGAAATTTTGGTTACTTTTGTTGCGCTACGTTTTTTGATCGTCAAAAACAATGGCTCACTAAAAGTGATATAACTTTTGTTCTGTTTCAAATATTTCAATGAAATTTGGCCATTGCACGTAGATATGAATTACCTTTACGACCATAGCACTTGATTTGAACAATTCTTCTTTCTGGCCACGATATTGGCAAACATTCGTGGAGATTACGTTTTCATGGCCCGCCCTGTATATTTCTGCGTAAACGTTAATTTGTCAGCGGCTGCCGGCTAAAGAGCTTATCCTAGCTAAAACAGATATTGTGGATGAATTGAGATATACTAATATACATGAAGATGACATTAATACATTAAGTAGTCATGAATTTATATAGCGGCACTTGAAAACTTCTCATAGGTGCTCCCGAATTGACAGCTCCAAACCACAATAACAGGTAATGGTCATCAAACGCTTGAGGAAAAGACAGACCAAGACGTTCATTGCCTGCAGAGACTGCTATGTAAGTTACCCCACAAAGATGGACTGACTGACCACGATGAAAACTTTGAACCAGAGCAATACAGTTCATGATAAACGGACCAGTTGGAAATCTGCCTCAGTACACTGCAGTTGCTGTTAGCAAATTGCGAAAGAGTGCCATCATTCTGAATAGGCTACAGGTTGATTAGGGGATATGAACGGTCGAATAAGAATGCTACAAAAGTAAGCCTATAGTAGAACTGTGAAATGTGCAACAAAACGGTTTGTAGGAAGCATTCGCACAGCAACGGCAGTAACTAGCAATAACTGCAAAAGTTACTGATTGATTGATTCTTCATGTAATTAGGGCGACCCTGTTAGCAGAACCTTACATTCAATTGGGCTTACCCCTTTGACATCAGTGCATGTCACCTTTTCAACAACTGTTTGTGCTATACTGTATGATCAGTAAAGTATTTGGTCGATTGATTTGATTGACCACTGACATAATTTGACTGCCAGGAACAATGACGTAATTTCTTGTTTCATGTTCAAATCAAATCAAATCAAATTTATTGGAATCGATTCAATGTAGACGGTACATTCCACAATTCGCAATGCACAATTTAGAGCATAGAATGCAGTGAAAAGATTATTAGATACATTTTACATTTAGATATGCATGAGAATGTATGATAATCAAGGGATAAGTTGAATCGACTCGTGAGGAGAAGAAGCTAAAGCTATAGGCCTAAATCTAGTCATCCTCAACAAGGTACGACAGGATGAGGAAGCAAAGGTAAAAGCAAGAATCGACACCGTGGCTAGAGCTTAGTTGTAGCTTAGATCTAAGTAGATTGCTGATTATATCTACATGCTTTTTGATTTTGATTATATCCAAAATAGACTTATTGCTAGATTGCATTTTTGCACATTAGGCTTTATTACATGTAAAATATCCTTATATATATATATATATATATATATATATATATATATATATATATATATATATATATATATATATGGAGAGAGATATTTAGAAAACGGATAGATTCTTATATTTGTTTTTGCAACAAAAACGCATTGTGTGTAATGGACCGGTTCTCAGCTTCCTATGTTGAAATTTGCATACTTTCGAGGTGCTCAGTTACACATTTTAAACCTATAGGCTATAGGCTATATATGACACGCACGACTTATTGGGGTGGGGCACCAAATACGACCGTGTATCCCAACATATGCGCGAGGTCTTCCACTGGCTTCCTTTCAGCACATCTCATTTAGCATTGCATCTTTGGTGTGGTGATGCTTATCAGGCTGGGCACCCTCTTATCTGTATGAGCTCTGCCTCCCTCTTTCCACTTGTATAGGCCGCCGAGCACTGCGCTCTGTTGTCCATGGTGACTTAATGGTTCCTTTCACTCGCTGTGCAACAATGCAGAGGCGTTTGTTCTCTGTGGTTGGTCCAACAACCTGGAATGGACTTCCCTTGACTATGCGACACCTCCCAAGTTGTTCTCAATTTCACAAACTGTTGAAGACTTTTTTCGCTTGATCTCGGCCGGGAGCGCCTCTGAGCAGTTACCTTGAAGCAGGGCCTACTACGCCATGGGGGGATGGAAGCAGACTGCTTCCAATTTGGGCCAGGGGGAAGGTTCCCCCCTAATGATAAAGTTGAGTATAGAAGAATTCCTCCTGAACATTTCCTCTCCGGTATTCCCCAGTATCTGCCATCGACTTCCTCCTGGTAAATCCTCCGAACAATCCCCTCCCCGTCATAGCACAGGGTAAGTCTTCATCTACATGTAATTTGACTTTTGCTTAACACCAACATAAATTTGTCCTTGGACTTCCATCACATTCGCACACATCATGGCTTGCCACGTGAGGGGGAGTAAGTAGCATGATCCAACTTGTGCCAGAGGGAAATCCCCCCTAATGATAGATGGGAATAAGAGATTTCCTACTGGACATATCCCCCGGCATCTCCTATGTACCGTTCCTTCCCGCACACCAACGCTAAATTCCCCTTGAACGTTAATCCCGCCATCTCGAGGGTAGATAGTCATTTAGTACGACCTTTTCTTTACAGTCACTTACATTTGTCCCTGCACATAGGTTATATGGCGCTCGCTCTCACAGCTCCTAAATAATAACGGTACATTAATTGTTTAAAAAATCAAAGTATATTTCATATCTACTGACACTGCATTTGTTTTATCATATGAGTTTCAAATAAAATGAACAACATTTTAAGAATGAATTATAGTGATATGAGGCAAAGAAGCAACAGTAAATTAGTAGGCCTATACTTTTGTCTTAAAGTTTTTTGTCTGTTTAAGCAAACATTAATCAAGTAATAAAAGCTTTGTTGCTCAACAATTGAAGTTCAAAATCAAGTAAAAGCAAATGGCTTATAAATTCCACCCTCAAACATTAAAGCACTACTGAAGTCTGTACAAATGCAAATTGCTTGTACTTTTGTAGCCTACATTTAAGGGAAATGTTCAAGGGAATTGTCCTATTGAAACGCTCTAGTTATAGTGGAATCCAGAGAGGAAATTACGGGGAGTGGTCCGGGGAAATGTTCATGGGATTTGTCTGGATCCTAAAATGGATGTTGCTGAGTATTGTACAACTGACAGTAGACTACTCAATTTGATATAGCCTACCAAAAGAAGTTGATATTTTACTGAATGCTGGACCTTTCCAAACTTCACAGGACTACAGTGTTTAACGCACTATTAACCCATAATGAGAAATTTTAGGATGCCAATTACCATTAAAATTGTGCAAATTTTAAAAAAATTAAATAATGGGGAGGCGACATTTTATGATATCCTAAACCACGTGTCCTGGGCAAGACGTTAAACTGCATCCATCCTCTGCCACAGGGAACCAACAAATTCCCTGTGCCGGTCCTAAGCCCGGATAAAATGAGGAAGGTTTGCCAGATGGGTGGAGATACACTGGCAGTAAAAGACCAAGACCATAGAAATCCCCAAAACCCACGGCACAAGCGACATAGCGACCCAGATGCTTCAAGGTGTCATGATGTGGAGCTGACATGCACAGGCCGGTCAGGACAGACCAGTGGAGAGAGTCGGGGGAGAGAGCGTGGGACACATAAGGGCATTGACCCAGGTTGTTCTTCGTGCCTCTCTCCCAATATTCTCTTCAATCAGACAAGGTGGTCGAGCTGCTCCAAGATGTTAATGGTATGGAGCAGACCTGCTGACCGAACTGGTTGAACCTGGGCAGCATGACGCGAGACAGACTCAGACAGAGGGTGGCGTCGGACGCTTACGGGCATGGCCCAAGGATTTTGATGATGATGATGATGATGAAACCACGTTTCTGAGCATTGAATTCACGAGCAATTTTGTGAAGATGACAGCTTTAAGAGGTACAATTACAGAGTGCAAATCCAAAAAAGTGAAATTTTCATGACTTTGTCGTTCATAAACAGCTAGCAAACAAGAGTCTAAAACATGCGCTCTAGTCTTCGCCAACAGCTAAAAATGCGTTTGTTTCTGGGGCTCCACCCCAGACCCCGATGGGGGAACTTACGACGCTCCCCCAGTTCCCCTAGTCGCTATGGGCTTCGTGCCTTCATCACTCGCAGCTTCGCGCCTTCGGCGCTTGCAATATATATGCAGAAAGTTTCTGTTAGGGGGGATTGCTTCCAGCCTACAGGGGAGGATAGTAGGCCCTGCCTTGAAGGGGCGCTATATAAATTGCGATTAATTGACATGTTGTTCAAACATTATTGTGAATCTATTTGCTGTATTACAAGATAGATCTATGATATCTCAAACCAAACGCAAAAATCCAGGGTTCGTCACAGCCTTCCTTGGAAGTTCATGTCACAAAAAGCTTGATGGCCTGAGGGTTAAGAATTGTAACATTTTCCTCTATAATTTATGAGAGTTGGACGCACTGCTACAAATTTTAGCTTCCAGGGCTTCCAGTTTTCTCCATAACATCACCTAGTCAAACACCATTTAAGTTTTCGCAAGTGTCGTTTCCAACCCGGAGCTCTAGCTGGTCGGGTTTGGAAAGATCAACTGGTTTGTGATCAGCTGCTGGGTATTTCGTAAGGTGTTTGCGGCTGAGCTCACAGCGGCAAACGCTGAGGGTTTGCGTAGCCTATTACACTTGAAATCGGTGTGCAATATCCATTTTCTATTGCCACAGCTGCCTTCTGAAGTCTACTGAACTCTGTCAATGGCGGACTTTTGTCGGTTGTCTCTTATCAGCGACTTATCGTAGACAATGTTAAAGTTTAAGGTTGCTGTAAGGTTGACTGAGATAGATTAATTAATTAATATGTTCGTGTATGTTCACGTGCATACAGATAATCACTGTGTTTTTGATTGGGTCCATTAATTAGAATTTACCTATCTTCTGACCTATCTTCTGTAGGCTATAGGGGAGCATTAGGCCTACTCCATTGATATCTCTTTATTTCGCAAACTTAGGCCTAATGCACGCCGACGATATGCAAAGAAGATTCGAGAGTCAACCTGGACAACACGATGAATTTATATAGCACATTGGGAGGTTAGTCCATTTGGTTATTATAATAGTTATTCATTCATTGATTCATTCATTCATATCAGAAATTTGCATAGCGCTCCTTCTCGAAACCTACTCAGAGGCGCCAGTTATGATCAAAATGAATTAATTTGATAATCATTTGAAAACATGTAATCTGTTGCCATGAAATGCATGCATATATATGTATTTAAATGAATTTTATACCTTGTTTTCGTCTATTTTTAAGTAGGCAAAATTGCTTCAGAAGAACTCAGTTAATCTTCATCCATCAACTTACACTAATTTCGGAAAGATAATGGAAGAGATGAGTGGACTCGGGTCTTCGCAAATTATAATTTTCTATTACTTTTCATAAAGCGCACTTTCAATTCAAGGTAATCTACCCAGAAGCGCTCCCAGTTCAACAACGGCTAATCAAGGAAGTTTTAAGTGAGAAAGAACCATAGTGGCGTGACCTCTCGGAACAAAGCGGAGAGCAACAGGTAGCTTATTCCAGGTTCTATAGGCCATCTATCGCAGGGGTTCTCAAACTGTGGTACGCGTACCCCAGGGGTACGCCAGGCGCACGCCAGGCGCCGGTGACACGAAACGGAGTATCCCCCTGAAAGCTATCCGGGGGATGAATTAATCTATCCCCCCGGATGGAATTAACCGGTCTATACTATCCGGAGGGATAAACCATTCTATCCCCTTTTTTGAAAAATGCGCATAATAAGAAAATGCATGCCGTAATCAAAATTTAAAGTGACTCTAATTGTTTTAAGTGTTCTAGGCAATGCTCAGATAAAGGCAACTCGAATTTATTTAGTGACTCTGAGTGTTTTTAAGTGTTTTAAATGTTTTGAGTGCTCTGAAAACAGGGCAAAACAAACTATCTAGCAGGAATAAACATACCTGTTAGTGTCATTGTTCAAAACAAAGCAGTTGAAAATCAATTTGCAAAACAAAATACACGCGGAAGCGGTTTTTTCGACTTTTTCTAATTTGGGGGGGATACAATTAATATGGATGATACTCTATTTCGTGACACCGGCAAGTGCTACGCGAAGAATTCAAGAAATATAAATTTTCTTTGAGTTTATGGACTTTGTGTCCATCTTTCTTTGATTAGCAATGATTTTAACGTCGCAACATATAACAGCATCGTTATTTCTTGCTTTCACAGCATATAATTAGACTCACATACAATGCAATGTATGCAACATATCTAGGTTTAGGCCTATTACTATAATTTTGAAACAAGTAGGTCTAATGTGCAAATAGTTGAAAGTACCAAAGCCAGAATATCTCAGCCTATAATATTTTATAGGCCTAGCGGCCTAGAGCTCAAATAGCAGAGAGCGGAATTGGACAAATTAATGATTAATTTCTGGTCGAGTTTTATTTATTTTTTATTCCTTTCAGCACGCCATATCTGGGTGAAACTGTTAGGCCTAACTATTCTTGCTATAAAAAACATGGGGTAAATTTGCGTTTGAAATTGACAAATGTTAAACCAGATAAATATTGTAAATATGTGCTAGTCTGAACAACCCCACAGCACTATAAGTTGTCTCTTTCCTCTTAACCCAGGGTTATAGAAGAATTTTCCATTTTAAATTTGTTGATCTATATCTATAAGAAAGGATGTGCCTATATTTGGCCCCGATGAACGCTCACAGTTTTGCAGCTACTGACCTGAAACATTGCATTTAGATAAACATTCACCAAAACCACCCAAGTACGCTATTTTTAGCTATTTAGTCACTTGAACTTTAAAAATACAGACATTTTAAATTTCGCCATGCTAATGTATGCGCTAGCCTATATCGCGACGTCGTATTTTAATCATTTCTCGGTAACGGCCTGTTGCCGTTGCCGTCATTTTGACGTCATTTTTTGCCAAGCTTAGTATGAAAACCATACGCTGTCGTACAGCCCTGAAAAAAGATGGGAAATGCCTTTGGCCATGGAGCATATACAAAGAGGAGCCTCAAATATATTTTCATCAATAAAATAAATGCTTGGTATGATCGGATTATTTATAAAGAAACGGGTACCAGCGTGACCGCACGTTGCCATGCATATTTTAACACTTACTTTCAGACTTTCACACGGGCCACCTCGCCTCCTCCCAACACACACCTCGGCCCGCAGGGCCGGGTGGACAGGGTAGGGGTGGAAGTGGGGTGGGGTGGGGTGGAGAGGAAATTTCCTGAAAACCCAAATTTCATGGGTGGCGCACTGGCGGAGGTCGGAGTGCGGTGGGGTGAGGTGGGTGGGGTGGAGGGGACTGGGGGGAGGAAGAGTGGGGTGGGGGAAGGGATGTGGGGGCCCGGGGAAGAAAATTTTCCAGAAAACTCAAATTTCACGGGTGGCGTACCGGTGGAGGTCGGAGTGTGGTGGGGTGTAGTGGGGTGGGTCGGTGTGATGGGGTCGTGGCCGGGAGCGGGTCGAATCCTAAATTTCCCGGGCAACGCCGGGTACCCCAGCTAGTAAGATTATATGATTCAAACTCAATTTTGCTCCCTGTATAATTATGACTAATAAACGATGTCACCTATGATTAAATGAACTTTTAGTTGTCACTGCCAGGGGCATCGCAATGGCATTTTGTTTCTGAACTGACTTTGCTAGGGGTACGCCATCATTCGATATTTTTACTTGGGGGTACAATAGAAATTAAAGTATGAGAACCCCTGATCTATCGTCAATCACTGAGAAAGAGCGACGCTGCTTAATAGCCATGGGCGGCGTTTATCAGGGGCTTTGTCCCCAAGAAGACCCAGAGTCATTTTTTACATTGTAAGCCTAAATGGTATCTTTTCTCGAACTTAGCCCCCCTAGAAGGCGCAGACTCAGAAATTTTTCGGAAAATGTTTTTGTTCACGAACGCGAAACTCACGAATGACTAAAAAGTAGGTAATCAACTTTTTGGGCCCGAGAAAATATGGGAGAAAAAAGTCAATACTGGGGACAATACGATGACGGCAGAGAAACTGGATTGGCCACATCATCAGAGGTGACACTATTGTAAGAGAAATCATCGAAGGAAGAATGGAGGGGGAAAAGAGACGAGGAAGACCAAGAACAATGCTTCTGGATTGAATGCTGACGAAGTAAGACTACAGGAAAATGAAGAGAAAGGCACAGAATATATAGAGATGAGTGGCGTCGTTGACATAATATGAACCCGCCTGCAGGCGGAGAACGAACAAACGGTGTATTTAATAAATTACTTATGATTTGAAGCTAAACACGGAATATAATTATAAGCCTATAGGCTACATAGCCTATGTAATAAATTTCATGCTCTGTATTCATTCCTACCGATGAGTAGGACTAAGTAATTTTGCATAGAACTTCAGGGCTTTTTTAACGTGCAGTTCTACACAGTTTTCTTCCCCAGGCCCCCAGTGCAGTTGAAAAAATTCATTTGTGCAGCTGTAAAAGCAGTTATGTGCAGTAAAAATCAATAGAAAAAGGTAATTGCAGACCGGTTTACCACGGAAGAAAAAGAACCATGTGCAGCAATATTGCAGTGAAAAGCTGAAATAAAAATCAATTTGTGAAGTTGATGACCAAAAAGGTCACTTACATTAATTTTGTTTCTGCACGTATATGTCGCTCACTCTCATAATTTGTAATTAATTACATTAATTGCTAAAAAATTAAGGTGAATTTTTATATATACTGACAATGCATTTGTTTTATAATAGGCTATGGGTCTCAAATAAAATGAACGATATTTTAAGAATGAATTTTAGTGATATGAAGCAAAGAAGCAGCAGTAAATTAGTACTTTTGTTTATAGTAAAGGTTTATGTCTGTTTAAGTAAACATTAATCAAGCAATAAAAGCTTGATAGCTCAACAATTGAAGTTCAAAATCAAGTAAAGCAAATGGCTTATAAATTCCACCCTCAAACATTAAAGCACTACTGAAGTCTATACAAATGCAAATTGCTTGTACTTTTGTAGCCTACATTCAAGAGAAATGTTCGATGGAATTGTCCTATTGAAATGCTCTAGCTATAGTGGAATCAAGAGAGGAAATTACGGGAAGTGGTCCTGGGAAATGTCCATGGGATTTGTCTGGATCCCAAAATGGATGTTGCTGAGTATTGTACAACTGACAGTAGACTACTCAATTAATTTTGATACACCAAAAGAAGTTGATATTTTACTGAATGCTGGACCTTTCCAAACTTCACAGGACTACTACAGTGTTTAACGCACAATTAACCCATAATGAGAATCTTTAGAATGTTACCATTATATTGTGCAAATAAAAAAAAAAAAAATTATTGGGGAGGCGACATTTTATGATATCCTAAACCACGTTTCTGAGCATTGAATTCACAAGCAATTTTGTGAAGATGACAGCTTACAGAAGATGACAGCTTACAATTACAGGTGGAGTGCAAATCTAACCAAGTAAAATTTTCAGGACTTTATCGTTCGTAAACAGCTAGCAAAGAAGAGCCTAAAACATGCGCTCTAGTCGATGCCAACAGCTAAAAATGCGTTGGTTTATGGGGCTCCGCGCCTCATCGGGAGCTGTATCAAGTCCTTGCCTTTCGAGGCCACTAGAGCAGCTGTCGCTGCTTTCGTCATCTCGCTGTAACAGTCTGCTGGCCGGAGCGCCTGCGTGTCTTTTGGGCGGACTTCAGTCGGTGCTAAATGCCGCGGCGAAGCTCATTTGCAATAGGAGAAAATACGATCATCTTACACCACTCCTACGCGACGTCTTGCATTGACTGCCTGTCTCGTTCCGAATTGAGTTCAAGCTCAGTTTGCTGGTCTACAAATCGCTTCATGGGACTGCGCCTGAATACATCCGCGACTACTGTTCTGAGACCCATTCCTCCGCTTCCGGGCAGCGACTCAGGTCGTTTGGGAAGACAGACCTTCGTGTACGCAGGATGAAGACACGATTCGGCGACCGCGCATTCTCGGTTGCTGGTCCCAGATGTTGGAACAGTCTTCCACCGGACATTAGATTGGCCGCCTCAGTGGACTCTTTTAAAACAGAGCTTAAAACTTATCTGTTTGCTAAGGCGTATCCCGCAGTTGGCCGTTTGTGAGGCTACCCCTTTACCAAAGCGGGTGTCAGGTTAACGAAATAGGCCGTGAAGGCCACATTATTATTATTATTATTATTATTATTATTATTATTATTATTATTATTATTATTATTATTATTATTATTATTATTATTATTATTATTATTATTATTATTATTATTTTACTTTATTTTTTTTTAAATGTTATAACACACTTATTTCTTCAAAATCTAACACAATCACACGCAGACAAGTAAAAATAATCGTTTTCAATGTTAGTCCTAAGGCCTCTCAATGTCTAGGCTGTTAAGTTCCGTCGTGCCCAACACTGACAACGAATTTCCTTTTTGAAGCGCGACTGATATGCGCTGGAGCAGATGGTTAGTTTCTCGCTGGTCACCGGTCGCTACAGATATCTTCCTTCCTAGCTCCTGAGCAAATTCCAGAGACTCGGTGTGCCAACTTCCTCCGGTTTCGATGGCCACAGGAACGAAGTGATGCGACTGCGAGATGGCAGCATATTTACTGATCTTATTTCGAGCTGCTTTTTCCGCTGCTGCACTTGTGTTTTGCGATGTAAGATGTTCGTACGAGGCTGCAAATGTGTCCGGCACGGTGACGTCCCAAGCCAGGCAGCGACCGCTGGACCAGGGTATTATAGTAACTCCGTCTGGTCTTTTGCCATCGGTTCTGGAAAGACCATTGGGTTCTTTGATGGCCGGTATTTTGGCTCTCGTGAACGCCCGCCAAATCACGTCATTTATCATAGCATGCCGTTGTTGTCTATTATTATTATTATTATTATTATTATTATTATTATTATTATTATTATTATTATTATTATTATTATTATTATTATTATAATTATTATTATTATTATTATTATTATTATTATTATTATTATTATTATTATTATTACTATTTTTTGTCCATTACATTCGAACAACCCTAATGTCTAGGCTACTATCGACATATTAATGTGCCACACAGACTCATCTGCTGCAGGTCGCTTCCATCTGTCGTTCCACGGCTCGTTTTGCCGGATTGTAAATCTCCTTCTCGTGTCGATCGGGGAGCGGTGGCAATGTTCCGGAGAGGCAGATGGCGTTCCCCCGTTGAAGAGCCACCGAAATCCGCTGGAATAAGTAAGACGTTTCCATAGGGTCATGCGTAGCAGCAGCAATTCTCCTCCCCAGCTCAGAAATGAAATCCAGTCCTTCTTTGCACCAAGCGCCGCCGGTCTCCAAGGCGACCGCAACAAACGCGTGGGTACTGGTGATGGTGGAATACTTGATAGTTTTCGATGCAGCTGCGCGTTCGGCGGCTTTGCCAGCTTCGATGGATGTGTGTGGAAGGTGAGACAGGGCGAAGGTGTCGGGCACTGTCACATCCCATGCCAGGCATCGACCTCGTGACCAAGGGATGATTGTCACACCGTCTGGTCGCTTTCCGTCTTCTCTTAGCAGACCGAGGGGTTCTTTGTGGGACGGGATTTTCGCCCGTCCAAGAGCTCTCCACACGACATCGTTTATCATGTTATGTCTTTGGTGCTTGCCGCTTCCTCCTTTGCAGACCAGTCCATGCAATCCTCTCGCGTCGACAGTCCCTCGGCAGTGGTGGCACACATGAGGCTCGCAAAGCGACGTTCCTAATCTCACGCCAACTGCAAACCGTATCTCCTCGTCTGAGAGGCGCAGGCCTAGCGCAGTCACAGGGGGAGCGAGCATCCAGTCTCCAGAATGAGGGGCTCTCGAAGCTAGCAGACGAGCGCGGTCGCATGGGACGCTGGTGGACTCGAGCAGACCGGTCCATGCCTTTACAGTGAATCTAGAATCCCACTCCTTTTGGCTGTGAGATGCTGCTCCAGTAGGTGGGTCTGCGCCTGTCAGGGTAATCCAAGCGTTGAGAGCTGAGTCTGCAAGAACATATGGAACATCAGCTGACTCTGTATGTAGGATGCAGGCCTGCAGTTCGCTCGTGCTAGCGGCGGAAGCCAGAAAGGCAGAAAGTGCCAGCGTTGATGCACAACGAACTCCAAGGCCACCATCTCTGACAGGCAAAGAAGCCTGGAGCCAGCGGTCGTCGTCAAGGTCCACGTTCAAGATGGTTGACAGACCTACTCTTAATAAGTTGTCGAACCGAGCCAAGCCCGGACAGTCAGTACATACAGCTGTGCGCAAGCTGTAAAGCAGCTTTGGAACGCTTAAGCTGTTTCTGAGCAGAACCAGAGCATCATGTGTATACAGCATGGAGAGCCTTGCGATTGCCCTATCAAGATCGTTGGCCTTCGATCCGACGACCATCTCCACGGCTGGACCTGGCATCAGAGGTGCACCCAGCAAAGTCATCTCCTCAAAAGTCATGTTCGTAAAACCTTCAAACGCCGGGTCATCAGGTAGTGCATGTGAGTTGTGGCAGGCGATTTCACATTTGCTGCGGTTTAATGTCAAACCAAGGTTCCTCGATTCTTGCGCAATCAGAAGGACATCAGCGGCCACTGTCTCCCTGCTACCACCCAATGTCAGGTCATCCAGGTAACCAACACGCAGAATTGATCTCAGTTTGACCAAAAGTGGTTGTAAGACAAGGCAGAACTCCAGAGGACCCAAAGGATCGCCTTGCTGTGTCCCTTCTTCAGATCGTATGGTGTTCGATCCATAACGCAGGAGCGGACGGTTCGAGTAGGCAGCGTGAGCAAAACGGTAGAGCTCTGGAATGTCTCTAGCCACTGCCTCTAGAAGACAATCTCTGCGCAGAGTGTTAAACGCGTTTGTGAAATCCAGCTTCACGAGGACGTTGTCTTCGGGCATTGCTGTCACCCATCGGCGTGTCGCGTGAACAGCTGCCTCAGCGCCTCCAGAAACACCTACCCCCAGTTGAATGGGGACGAGCAGTTGAGACAGTCTTGTCACGGCGTATGAATTAGCACACTTCGCTGCCAGGCGGCGCCATGTGTAGCCTACCGCGATCGGTCTTATGCCTCCGTCCTTTTTGCTTAGGGCTAGAAGGTTTGCTCCGTAGATGACCTCATTCACCTCTTCAGGAAGACCTCCCTTTAAAAGCAGGTTTACAAGGTCGGACAGATGTTGCTCGATGTTGTCGTCCACCCCAAATGACACGAGATCCTTCAGGTGCTGTGGAGTTATACCATCTGGTTATTATTATTATTTTTTATTTTTTATTTTTTTTTATTTATTTTTTTTTTGGCGCCCGAGGTATTTATGATCCCTCAGGCTTAAAATCATTAATAAAAAATTATTAATATTATTATTATTATTATTATTATTATTATTATTATTATTATTATTATTATTATTATTATTATTATTATTATCATCATTATCATTATCATTATTATTATTATTATTATTATTATTATTATTATTATTATTATTATTATTATTATTATTATTATTATTATTATTATCATTATCATTATATTTCTAAAAAAACAGAGTACTACGGCCTCGTGCCCAGGCATGCGATGGCGTTGAATCGCTGTACTGTGGCTGATATCTTCTGGAACAGGAAGAAGGTTTCTTGTGGGTCTTCTGAAACACGTGACAACCGTCGGCCGAGTTCTGTGATGAAGGCCAGGCCCTCCTGGTCCATAGGTCCAAGCGTTTCTATCGCTAACGGAGTGAAACTGTATCTTGTCTGGAGTTCCGAGTATTTAAGCTTTTTCCTAGCAGCGGCTATTTCGGCAGCTCCGCCCGCCATTGCAGCAGTCTCAATCAGGTACGAAGGTGCTAGGGTATCGACAATGGTCACATCCCAAATAAGAGAACGTCCACTTTTCCATGGAATGAGGGTTTGACCATCTGGTCTTTTTCCATCCAGACGAGTGAGGCCAGCTGGTTCTCTGATCGATGGTATGCCTGCCCTGATGAGACTACGAAGCACAATTTCGTTCACTGCGGAATGTCTAGCTTGTCTTCCGAAGCCAAGTGAGCAAGACAGACCATGTGGACCTCTGGCCGAAACCATTGAACCACATGTACAAGCGTGTGGGGCGCAGATGACCGCACCAAGTCTCAAGCCTACTGCCACCCTCATCTCCTCGTCGCTGAGGCTTAAGCCATGGGCTGCCAGTGGAAGGGCGAAGAGCCAGTCCGAAGCATGGGGAGCCTGAATTGCATTCATTCTTGCCTGATCATACGAGTCGAGAGTGCGCGATGTAATCCCCGATATTTAATCTGACAAGAGTGGTATGTCCCACGAGGACTGCTTGCTGTCAGAAACTGGGAATTCAATCGTTTCCGTGGAGCTCTGTTGCCATCTGGTTCTGAAAGTTTCCACCATAGAGTCGTCTGGAACCTGTGTGAGGGCGAGGATGAGCGATTGGGTGAGTTGAGATCTTGCGGCTGAGGCTAAAAAAGCTGGAAGTGCCAACGAAGATGCTCTCCTAATTCATCCTGATTGGCAGGGTAGCGAGTGACCATTGATCGTCCGATAGAGCTATATTTAGAATGTTCTCAGTGCCAGCGCGCAACCCCTCATCGAATTTCATGAGGCCCGGGTGGTCGCAGCAGGGCGTGCACCGCAGAATATGTATTAGCCTCGGTGCGCCTATAGAGCACCGCAGTATCAGAAGAGCGTCCTGCTTAGGTATCTGCTCCAGTTTTTCCATTGCTTTTGACAAATTCGAAACGATACAGTCTAGTGTGTTGGTGAGTGCTTCTTGCGATGCAAGTGGTGCACCAAGCAACTCTGCTGAAGATGGATGTACGCGTTTGAATTGGTTCGCCGGTTCTGTCAGGGTGATGTCTGCGTCTTTGGATATTACCTCAAATTTTGAGTTGTTGACCATTAAACCCAAGCGGGCGCATCCTTCCGTGATAGCCACCACGTCCTCACAAACAACCTCATGCGTGCCTCCCAAAGTGAGATCATCCAAATATCCGAATGCTAATGGTGACTGTAAATGAGACAAAATTTCTTGAAGCGGCAGGCAAAATAGGACAGGACCTAGAGGATCCCCCTGTTGCGGGCCTTCTTGCGACTGTAGAGTGAAGCTGCCATACTTCAGGATAGATGGCTCAGCGTACGAAAGATGGCAATAGTCGTATAGTTCTTCTTCTTCTTCTTCTTCTTCTTCTTCTTCTTCTTATTATTATTATTATTATTATTATTATTATTATTATTATTAATATTATTATTATTATTATTATTATTATTATTATCATTATTATTATTATTATTATTATTATTATTATTATTATTATTATTATTATGTATAATAATTTTAACTGGAATGTTAGGTTTAGAATTATTTATTATTATTATTATTATTATTATTATTATTTAGAATTATTTATTATTTTATTATTTTAATTATTTTCAAACCATTGAACCACATGTACAAGCGTGTGGGGCGCAGATGACCGCACCAAGTCTCAAGCCTACTGCCACCCTCATCTCCTCGTCGCTGAGTCTTAAGCCTTGGGCTGCCAGTGGAAGGGCGAAGAGCCAGTCCGAAGCATGGGGAGCCTGAATTGCATTCATTCTTGCCTGATCATACGAGTCGAGAGTGCGCGATGTAATCCCCGATATTTAATCTGACAAGAGTGGTATGTCCCACGAGGACTGCTTGCTGTCAGAAACTGGGAATTCAATCGTTTCCGTGGAGCTCTGTTGCCATCTGGTTCTGAAAGTTTCCACCATAGAGTCGTCTGGAACCTGTGTGAGGGCGAGGATGAGCGATTGGGTGAGTTGAGATCTTGCGGCTGAGGCTAAAAAAGCTGGAAGTGCCAACGAAGATGCTCTCCTAATTGCCAGACCTCCCATCCTGATTGGCAGGGTAGCGAGTGACCATTGATCGTCCGATAGAGCTATATTTAGAATGTTCTCAGTGCCAGCGCGCAACCCCTCATCGAATTTCATGAGGCCCGGGTGGTCGCAGCAGGGCGTGCACCGCAGAATATGTATTAGCCTCGGTGCGCCTATAGAGCACCGCAGTATCAGAAGAGCGTCCTGCTTAGGTATCTGCTCCAGTTTTTCCATTGCTTTTGACAAATTCGAAACGATACAGTCTAGTGTGTTGGTGAGTGCTTCTTGCGATGCAAGTGGTGCACCAAGCAACTCTGCTGAAGATGGATGTACGCGTTTGAATTGGTTCGCCGGTTCTGTCAGGGTGATGTCTGCGTCTTTGGATATTACCTCACATTTTGAGTTGTTGACCATTAAACCCAAGCGGGCGCATCCTTCCGTGATAGCCACCACGTCCTCACAAACAACCTCATGCGTGCCTCCCAAAGTGAGATCATCCAAATATCCGAATGCTAATGGTGACTGTAAATGAGACAAAATTTCTTGAAGCGGCAGGCAAAATAGGACAGGACCTAGAGGATCCCCCTGTTGCGGGCCTTCTTGCGACTGTAGAGTGAAGCTGCCATACTTCAGGATAGATGGCTCAGCGTACGAAAGATGGCAATAGTCGTATAGTTCTTCTTCTTCTTCTTCTTCTTCTTCTTCTTCTTCTTCTTCTTCTTCTTCTTATTATTATTATTATCATTATCATTATTATTATTATTATTATTATTATTATTATTATTATTATTATTATTATTATTATTATTATTATTATTATTATTATTATTATTATTATTATTATTATTATTATTATTATTATTATCATTATCATTATATTTCTAAAAAAAAACAGAGTACTATGGCCTCGTCGAGCCGAGGCATGCGATGGCGTTGACTGTAGAGTGAAGCTGCCATACTTCAGGATAGATGGCTCAGCGTACGAAAGATGGCAATAGTCGTATAGTTCTTCTTCTTCTTCTTCTTCTTCTTCTTCTTCTTCTTCTTCTTCTTCTTCTTATTATTATTATTATTATTATTATTATTATTATTATTATTACTATTTTTATTATTATTATTATTATTATTATTATTATTATTATTATTATTATTATTATTATTATTATTATTATTATTATTATAATTCCTTTTAATGTCTTTAATGTCTTCAACAAACAACAACAGTAACAGAAAGTACAAAAAACTAGGGAAGTAGTGGCTAGTGTTATATCTTCTCAGGAACCAGATCACCTAAAGTGCCTCGAAAGGCCACCGAGTTGAAGCGCTGAACGGTTATAGAGAGACGTTGCAGCAAAAAACAGGTCTCTCTCAGTTCGCCAGAAGACAAAGATAGGATGCGGCCTAAATCTGACAAAAAGTTAAGACCATCAGAACAAATTGGACCTAAAGTCTCAAGCGCTAGGGGGACAAAGAAGTGTGTTATTATTATTATTATTATTATTATTATTATTATTATTATTATTATTATTATTATTATTATTATTATTATTATTATTATTATTATTATTATTATTATTATTATTATTATTATTATTATTATTATTATTATTATTATTATTATTGTAAAGCGGTGAACATTCAAGGGGACTTTACCGTGGGTGTGCGGGGAGGAGTGGTACAGAGAAAGATGCCGGGGGATAATGTCTCTTATGCCCATCTATCATTAGGGGGATTTCCCTCTGGCACAAGTTGGATCCTGCCGGCTACGTACTCCCCCAGGTGGCAAGCGTTGATGGGTGCGAATGTGATGGAGGCGCAAGGACAAAATTAATTTATGTGAGTGTTAAGCAAAAGCCAAATTAAAATAATGAAGATTTACCCTGTGCTATGATGGGGAGGGGATTGTTCGGGAGATTTACTAGGAGGAAGTTCGTGCAAATGCTGGGGAATACCAGGGGAAAGTGTTCAGGAAGAAATCTTCTATACTCAACTTTACCAACCTTCCCCTCTGGCCCAAATTAGAAGCAGTCTGCTTCCATCCCCCTATGTCGTAGTAGGCCCTGCTTTTACGTATTATAACGAAATTACCTACTGAAGAAATAAAAATTGTCTCTGCTTCTTTTGCTTTTATTTACACAGTGCGTAGGCTACTTACAGGGCCGTAGCAACAGTGGACGTGGCTCCCTCCGAACATATGTCCGGGGCGGCGGGGCCCCTTACAATGCAGAAACTGGTATGCGATGTACGTATACAATTCCGTAACGTGCCTATTCTAAGTAATTTCGCTTCATAATTATTATTAAGCTCTAAATCTGAATTATTATCAGTGCGGCGCCAGAATTTCAGTTGGGGGGCTGAATTCCCAAGAAGGAAATTTTCCATTTTCACCTGCCAAAATTTCTGACGACCTTCTTTTTTAGTCATTTGGTCGAAATCTCATGAAAATTTTCCATTTTCACCCGCCAAAACGACCTTTTTTTTAGTCGTTTGGTCGAAATCTCGTGCATATGGTTTCAGTTTTTAGGGGGCTGATCATGGAAATGTTTCATTTTTACATGTAAAAAACCAGACTACCTTTTTTGGGGGCCCCCATAGCGCCGCTAATGATTATTATTATAATCTATGAAATTTTCTAGGATTGGCATTAAAGTGCCCTGATCCAGTAGGCCTACAGCATATCTGAAAATCCGTTGTATTTTCAGCGTTTAAAATTTGTCTTTAATGGCCCTTACAATACAGAATTTGGAATGTGGTATTTATATTGTATACAATAAAATTATACTAGGGTTCGTATTATGTAGACCCTATAACCTAGGGGAGAGTGCTCCAAGACGCCCATGTTAATAAGGAAAATTGTGATTTTCTTCCGTGTGGGCTGCAAGAGAAGTACATGTTTGACCCTATTGTAAAGAGTGATCATTGGCAAAGCAACAGCAGCAATCATAGAACTTAATTCTATAAGATCAATTGTGTATATTAAAAAAGTAGACCCTCCAAACTGGGCGTCTTAGAAACCCTATACTACAAGACGCCCATAGGATGGGCATCTTGGACCAATGGAAATTGACTAAAACAATCATGCATTTCTAGACTAATGCAATCAACTGCATGAGAGAAAACAAACTGAACGAAGACAGAAAGGTCCTAAAGATAGGCATCCAAAGCAATTCAAAGCACAAGAGGCAAAAACCAATCTCATGTTGTACCGTAAGTCATTATTGTCATTTTCACTTTAATCACAGATTAGCGACAAGAGTCACACACGAATTCTTTGAATGTCAACCTTTACACTTCCTGAATTCTTTCCATTTTCCGGAAGTTTTGGGCAAGGGTGAAATAGATTCAATGAACATTGATAAATTTGTATATGGACTGCGTATTTTTGTGGGTAGCAGATGGTGTCATGGTTGGCATCGATTCTTGGCCATTTGTTCGTAGTATTAAAGACTCCCATGGGCTTCTTGTAATCTCTATGCTACCTGTATATTCAAGACGC
Source organism: Lumbricus terrestris (assembly GCA_949752735.1). Taxonomy (NCBI): domain Eukaryota; kingdom Metazoa; phylum Annelida; class Clitellata; order Crassiclitellata; family Lumbricidae; genus Lumbricus; species Lumbricus terrestris. The sequence goes on along the minus strand of OX457051.1, from coordinate 4,834,038 downwards.
CCATAGGCTTCTTGTGATTTTCGAGTCCATCTCTACTGACGACATTTTATTTAACAAGGTCAATGTTTACTAGTTAGGTAAGGCCATGAAAACAACTATAAATGAACCCTAAATAAACGTTGAAATGCGCGAATTTGTACTGCATAAGGTTAAAGAGAAAATTAGGCAGATTCATAAATGTGTACTTAAACTCAAAAGTGGTGAAAATCTAAAAAAATGATTTATCGCGTCAATATCTCAAATACTGAAATATGACTTTTATGGAAAGTTCACAAGATGTCGCTGCATGCAATGAGACAACTAAAATACGAATATGTATTTTTTTCGTTTTAAAGGAGGTGGGCGTCTTACTCGCCCTGGGCGTCTTGTAGGACCCTCCCCTACAGAGGGCTACACTGTACACGTATTCCGTACTTACTGCTGCTGAAGTCTTTCTAGCATTGCTTTCCAACATGGATTGTTCAACAGCGTCAATAAAAGTCACTAACCTAAAGCTGCACATGACATTTTTTGCCACTTTCGGGGGCCCTCTTTCTTGCGGGGCCCCCTCCGGTCGGAGGGTACGGAGGGCGGTCGCTACGCCTCTGGCTACTTAGCGTTGCTAATAGGCCTAATTATACACATGGGCCTAATAATTATCAGCAGCTCTTATACCAGTTCAATTACGATATAGAGGCCAAAATATTGTATACGTATAAAATTGTATATGACCATTTATATAGCGCCTTAAATTCTCAGGAAGGCGAGATTACCACATCAAAGATCTCTGCTTCAACTCGGCATTACTCGGCATACTTACAGAGAAATCAAACTATGAAGAAATGCACATTTGCGGGTAGTCATAGTGAACTACCTAGTCACAAAAACGCCATGCATTTATGGTACTATAGCGACGAATAAGTTCGACATCGCTACATACCAGAGGTTAGCAGTTTACCCAACAATGGAACAGCTGTGCCTGAATGCAGATAGACGCCTTTTTACCGCTGCCTTAACGACCCCGTGCCATGCTATAAATTCACTCCTCCCACCTATAAGGACACTACTCCATTCCATGCGTCCCAGACCACATGGCCGAATTTCCCACGGTCGGCAATTTAATGAGAACAAGTTTTTAACAAGAATTCTTTATGATGAATAATTTCATGAAAACCAAAGTGCGGTTTTGCAGTTGGATTAATAGATTGTGTACTTACTTACTTACTCTGCCATTGTACGAAAATCCTATGCAACTCCAAGCCATTGTCGGAAATGTCATTCGCTGTCGACGAGTGTCGAGCAGCCAACTCACGACTTTCGCTTGAGACAGGAGTAGCCTGGCCGGTTGGAAGCATCATGTGCGGTACGACAATTTCCAATTCCGGGCTTAATAGCCTATAGCCTATGATATGTGTCTTGTGTTTAACCATCCTCGATTCGAGGGTTGGTCGCTTCATGGACATGCTTTCGCCATTTTTTTCTGTCCTCCATCTCCTTCAGTATCATCTCGAATGGTAATTCCATCCACGCGATGATGTTAGCGATCCATCCCATCCTCGGTCTTCCCCTTGCCCTTGCTCCCGAAATTGTACCCTGTATTATTTCCTTTTCCAAGCAGCCCCCCTGTTTCCTCATCACATGACCGAAATAGCCTATATTTATATATATATATATATATATATATATATATATATATATATATATATATATATATATATATATGACACAGGGGCTCAAAACCCGTCACATGTCGATTTTTGACCTTTTGATATAGTCATATGCTTCAATGACCATGCTCTAAAATGCTTTTAACACAATAAAATTATCTTTTTTTCTAACAAAAGTTGTGCTCGTTTGATCCTTTCATTAGTTTATATTGAAAAAATAAAATTAAAAGTTACTGAATATTCGTGTCATCCAAGTCTACGGAATCCACTAAGATATCATTCTGAAATTTTTCTGGGCATTAGAGGCATATATTCTGAATCAGATAACCCAAACGGCATCAAAATCGGTTCACTACTTCGCAAATTAGGGCGAATTCACAGTCATATACTGAATTGAAGAATAAGCTGCATTCTTTACCCCTCTCGCCTATTTTGGGCGTCTAGCGCAATATCTAGGAAGCGACAAACGACGGGTTTCGAGCCTCTGCGTCATATATATATATATATATATATATATATATATATCGTTGAAGGATGCTTTCGTTCACGTTGGCGGCATAAGCTTTCTCAAGAAACGACCGAAGAAATACGGAATCAAAACCGAATGAATTCGAGAGAGAGATTAATTTTGTGTATAATTTTTGTTTATCAGTCATTGAGCCACAATGCTATTGATGTGTCGAAGTGGAGTGCAAACGTGCGAATGTTGCCGCCGTATTTGCAGCGGCGTGCCTCGAGTTTTGCATAACATATCATTTATGGCACAATGTTTAAAAAAATTTAGCTTCTAAATGTAGGCTATACTCGATCGTGGGAGCATCTTTTGCTACCCGGAATTGGACATTTTGCATACGTGTTATTACTACGGTCAACATCATCTATGCTATCTACAAGTACAGGAGACATACATGTATATTGTGAGTTTGTGACAATGTCACATGTGGTGCCTTTTTTGTCATGGTCTTGGCTTTGTTCACATTGACCAGCGGTCTGTCTTCTGCCTCTTTGGTTCAAACGATTCAGTATCTCCAACAGCTCGGGCCTCTGAATCCACCAGTGTAATCGGTATTTCAAATTTTTTAGATGTTCTTTCTCCTATTTGAATTTCATAGACAAAATCCCTCTAGACTCTATAGAGTCTCTCGTTAATACCATTTACTCCTTGTGATTTAAGAGACAAACCACTAAAAGTGCTCAACCGTGCCCTCTGTGTTCAAAGTAGGCCTATATGTTATTGCATACATGTATAATTTTGTATATGCAGTAGGCTAATTGACTTGTTTTGCAATATACGAGGCATTCTTAGTTCCTGTATTAGCGAAGCAGGATAAATGCTTTTTTTCTTACCCTTAGCGGAAGTGTTTGCCTTTAATTTAATTTAATATGATTACTTCCATAGTAGGTCTACAGCACTGCGCTGCTAAAAGCGCAATGGTTCTCTCTAGCGGCCTAGCCTATGATTTAATTTTTTCTTTCTTCAGTTGTCTTTCTTCTCCGGTTTGTCGATTTGCAATCAACATCTGCTTCTCAGTTATCTTGTCAGAAACGTAATCTGACCGTTACGGTCGATGACGAATTTTGGCTCTTCATCGATGGCGTTGAGGTAACTGGTCTTCCAAATTCCGCCGACTATGATGTACCGGACGTTGTCGACTTTCCGTGTACTACGAAATTAATAGCGATTCATGGAAGAAACGGGCCATATTCTGGAGGTATACTGGCATCCACAGATGATGAATATATTCTCACCAATTCTTCATGGAAATGTTCAAACATCAGCAATACTGGATGGGAGGAAATTGGTTTTGACGATTCCGCTTGGAGGTCTGCCGAGGAGATTGTTTATACTCTAGAAATACCTGGCATAAGCTCAGAAGCTGAATGGATCTGGCTGCTGAACGGTACTTCGGCCCATGAAGTACACGTGTACTGCAGAAAGAGTTTAGGTAAAAATCGCATTTCTTCTGCCTAAAATAATGCATCTGTCACTGTGTCACCATTATTCTGTGTCTATTAAGTATGTGATTAATGGAACAGTTTGAACGTAACCTATTTTCATGGAATTTAACGTTATAATAGTGAACACAAATAGGCGATTTCAATTTTAATCATGTCTTATATGCAAAATCTATCGAAAATCCCCCGCAAATTCGCATAGTTGTCCGATGGGCCTTTGTGGGCAGTGGGCACGAGCGATTGTTAGTATAATATATACTATTATATTATACTATTATACTTATATTACTCTATTATACATGTGTGTATGTGCTATGCATACATGTTGGCTTGTAGGCCATATAAGTATATACAAATTTGTTAAATCCTGAGCAACAACTTCTGTCTATGAAGTGCGCTGTGTTAATTGGCATTTGCAATTGCGCTGCTTTGCGCCTTCAATGACGGTGCGTCAGTTATAAATTACAACTTGTAAGTGGTGACTGCACTTTATAAGACACATTGTGTCATAAAGCAATTCAGTAGAGAACTCATTGCTTCATAATTGTCAATTCGTTTTTTCAAGATAAATTCAGACAGAATTTTGCACGCGCATCGTTCTTCTAAACCGTGTTTCTTTCTTTAACCTTAGTTTTACACATGCAGACTTGACTGATCCATGATGGTTATCAATGCATTTTCTTAAATTTCAGATCCAAACTATTGTGACATCAGCAGTCCTTGTCTATTCGGGGCCACCTGCATTGATGGACCCAACGATGAATACCAATGCATCTGTACACCTGGATACACTGGGCAAAACTGTTCAATGGGTACATTTAGTCACGTGGACTCCTTTAGCAAATTCACCTTGGCAGCGTTGTCTGTTAGCCTAGAACACCGATGCTTTTCTCCCGGACGTTTTCTCGGCCACCGATTATTCTAAAATAATCTATTTTAATGTAATAATTCTAATCTATGCATGATCTGATAATTTTATTATCAGATCATTTCATTCATCCGATTTAATTTAATATGATAATTTTCATAGTAGGCCTACTGTAACAACACTGCGCTGCTTTGATCCACTGTGGTACATACGGTGTCACGACAACTGGTTCACAGACAACTGGTTCACCGACAACTGGTTCACGGACAATTGGTTCACGACAACTGGTTCACGACAATTGGTTCACGACCAAATGCGAATTTTTTACGACATGGTTGTTGCCGCTAAAAGAGAAGTTTTATTGATGAAAATAGGTCGTCATAAATCGAAAACAATTGTTCATGGCCTCGCTGCAAAATGAAACAGAGGAAAAGAACGTTTCCTGAACGAAGTTGCATTGATGAAAATAATGCTTGTAAAAATTGAAGCCGGATACACGAAACAATCGCGTTGCGAAATAGAAGTTGGATTGATGAAAATACTTCAATTTTAAATAGAAGTCGGATTTAGATTGACTATAAAATCGTCCTGTTAAAATTGGAGCGGTTGGAGTAAAGGAAACCGGAATAAGTAATTTCTTACCTGAAATAGAAGCTGGATTTATGTTTATGAAAATGTTCTTGCTTAAATTAGAGCTGGAAGGATGAAAATGTCTTGCCTTAAATTGGAGCTGGATTGATTACAATCGTCTTGATAAAATCGGAGCTGGATCGTTGAAAATAACGCAGGAGTAACGGAAACCTGAATAAATATTGTTACACGTGAAATAGAAGCTGGATTGACGAAAATGTCGTAGATTGGAGCTGGATTGTTCAAAACGTCTCGACTTAAATTGGAGCTGGATTAATGAAAATGTTTTTGATTAAATTGGAGCTGGATTGATGAAAATATTCTTGATTAAGTTGAAGATGGATTGATGAAAATCGTCCTGATTAAATTGGAGCTGGATGGATGAATTTTTTATTAAGTTGGAACTGGATTGATGAAAATCGTCTTGATTAAATTGGAGCTGGATGGATGAAAATATTTTTGATTAAGTTGGAACTGGATGGATGAAAATCTTCTTGATTAAATTGGAGCTGGATGGATGAGAATGTCCTTCCTTAAATTGGAGCTGGATTGATGAAAATGTTTTCGATTAAATTTAAGCTGGATGGATGAAAATATTCTTGATTAAGTTGAAGGTGGATTGATGAATATCGTCCTGATTAAATTGGAGCTGGATGGATGAAAATCGTCTTTATTTAATTGGTGCTGGATGGATGAAAATGTTTAATTGATTAAATTGAAGCCGGGTTGATGAAAATCTTGTTAATTAAATTGGAGCTGGATGGGTGATAAAACGTTTGAGAAATCGAAGCTGGATGAAGGTGTTTCATATGTCTGAAATAGAAGCGGGATCAGGGTATTTTATATCTTAAATAGAAGCTGAATGAATGATAGAACGCTAAAGAACCCGAAGCTGGGTAAGGGTTTTATAGATGTTAAATAGAAGCTGGATTAATGTCTTTATAGATCTGAAATAGAAGCCGGATTAATGATAAAACGCTTAAGAAATGGAAATTGGATGAATGTTTTTATATATCTGAAATAGAAGCAGGATGAATGTGTTTTATATGTCTGAAATAGAAGCGGGATCAGGGTATTTTATATCTTAAATAAAAGCTGAATGAATGATAAAACGCTAAAGAACCCGAAGCTGGATAAGGTTTTTCATAGATGTTAAATAGAAGCTGGATTAATGTCTTTATGTTCTTTACGTTCTTTTCCTCTGTTTCTTTTTGCAGCGAACTATCAACTATCTGTTTTCGATTTAGCCTACATGTATCACGAGTTATTTTCATCAATCCAACTTCCCATTTAGCGGCAATAACCAGGGACTAAAAAAATTCGCAGTTAAAATTAATTTTGGTCGTCAGCCAGTTGTCGGTGAACCAATTGTCGTGAACCAGTTGTCGTGAACCAGTTGTCGTGAACCAGTTGTCGGTGAACCAATTGTCGTGAACCAGTTGTCCGTGAACCTATTGTCGTGAACCAGTTGTCCGTGAACCAATTGTCGTGAACCAGTTGTCCGTGAACCAGTTGTCGGTGAACCAGTTGTCGTGAACCAGTTGTCGTGAACCAATTGTCGTGAACCAGTTGTCGTGAACCAGTTGTCGGTGAACCAGTTGTCGGTGAACCAGTTGTCGTGAACCAGTTGTCCGTGAACCTATTGTCGTGGTGAACCAGTTGTCCGTGAACCAATTGTCGTGAACCAGTTGTCCGTGAACCAGTTGTCGGTGAACCAGTTGTCGTGAACCAGTTGTCCGTGAACCAATTGTCGTGAACCAGTTGTCCGTGAACCAGTTGTCGGTGAACCAATTGTCGTGAACCAGTTGTCGTGAACCAGTTGTCGTGAACCAGTTGTCGGTGAACCAATTGTCGTGAACCAGTTGTCCGTGAACCAGTTGTCGGTGAACCAATTGTCGTGAACCAGTTGTCGTGAACCAGTTGTCGTGAACCAGTTGTCGTGAACCAGTTGTCGGTGAACCAATTGTCGTGAACCAGTTGTCGTGAACCAGTTGTCGGTGAACCAATTGTCGAGAACCAGTTGTCGGTGAACCAATTGTCGTGAACCAGTTGTCCGTGAACCAGTTGTCGGTGAACCAGTTGTCGTGAACCAGTTGTCCGTGAACCAATTGTCGTGAACCAGTTGTCCGTGAACCAGTTGTCGGTGAACCAATTGTCGTGAACCAGTTGTCGTGAACCAGTTGTCGTGAACCAGTTGTCGGTGAACCAATTGTCGTGAACCAGTTGTCGGTGAACCAATTGTCGGTGAACCAATTGTCGTGAACCAGTTGTCGTGAACCAGTTGTCGGTGAACCAATTGTCGTGAACCAGTTGTCGGTGAACCAATTGTCGTGAACCAGTTGTCGAGAACCAGTTGTCGTGAACCAATTGTCGTGAACCAGTTGTCGGTGAACCAATTGTCGTGAACCAGTTGTCGTGAACCAGTTGTCCGTGAACCAGTTGTCGGTGAACCAATTGTCGTGAACCAGTTGTCGGTGAACCAATTGTCGTGAACCAGTTGTCGTGAACCAGTTGTCGTGAACCAGTTGTCCGTGAACCAGTTGTCGGTGAACCAGTTGTCTGTGAACCAGTTGTCGTGGAACCCTTAAATCAAGGCTGTTGGGTGGCCCCAAAGTAGGCGGGCTGAAATCAGAATACGATTTGCTGAAAGTCAGAAACGTCCCTCTACCGTGTACCGGTGTAAAGGTTTCAAATTACCCCCTCCTAAACATTACCCCCTGCAAACTGTAATTTGCCTCAATCATCGCATTTATAGCACTAAAATATCAGAAAAATCACCCCGCCTCTTGTTTTTTTCGGAAGATTTTCATCCGTCATTCCACATCGTGGTTTGTTATCAATATTTTCATCTGTAATTAAAATACTAATCGCCGCTGAAGTTACAATGGAGAAATGGCTTCGAGGCTATTATTTATTTCTCGATAAAAAAATTGATAACATACCACGAAGTGGGATGAGTGATGAAAATCTTCAGACCAAAACAAGAAGCGGGATGATTTTTCTGAATTTGTTGGTGCAATAAATGCGATGATTGATGCAAATCAAGTTTCCGGGGGGTAATCTGAAACCGGTTTTAAGTTACCGGGGTAATGTTTAGGAGGGGGTAATTTGAAACCTTTACACCGGAAGACACGTAAGTGCGATTATTCTACAGGGTGGGCCAATCAATATCTTGACCAAAAGTAAGAATTTCGAAATGAAATTTTACAGGCTTAAAGACAATTCATATTTACATATGATGGCCAGGTTTCATCAAAATAGTTCAAACAGAACAAAAGCTATGCCACTTTTAGTGAGGCCATCCACCGTTTTTATTGACTATTCAAATACGTAACGCAACAAAAAGTGACAAAAAACGATTTTATTAAGTCACATCTGAAATAACTGTTGTGAAATGAACTTGTCGATGCTTCACAACTTGTGTTCAATGTGCCCACCACCAGTGACAAAACTTCTTTTGAGTCTCTTTGCAAAGTTCTTGACGGTCCTATGATGCGTTCCAAAGGCAAATCTTCTCATTTTAACTCCAATGCGCCCATCAATTCTCTTACCGCTCATGGTTTTGGTTGCAGATTCTGATATTTTTCCAGCACAGCTCTCCTCAATTGATTATCAATCTATTGGGTTAAAATCCGGAGATTTGGGGCCAATGGCTTTCACAATGAAACCAGAACAATCGAGCCGATCTCCTTTAATTCACGGCAAATCTTTTAGCTATCAGCTCAACTCATAATGTTTGCGCTCTCACTGTTTACCAGAGTAAACGTTGCTCAATGTATCTCTGGGATCGTGCTCAAGAGGTGCCTGAATACACATTTTGTCTGTTATTAACACTTTGGCCATTTTCAGTTTTTTTAATTTGAATTTCTTTGCTTTAATAGCAAAATTATTAATCTGCCAGATTTCTAATTTACCAATTTGATTGTCATCTTGCTAAGTGACTTCTCAGTGACGCACAGCTACGCTGGTACCCTGTTTCTTTTTTAAGCAGTAAAAATAATGATCATCTGGCAATATCAAGGCTATTCGATAAAAATTATTTGAGAGGAGACTGAATAAAATCGTGTTTTTGCTCCTTTTTGCTACGTTACGTCTTAGAATCCCCAAAAAACGCTGGGTGGCATTACTAAAACTGGTATAACTTTTGTTCTGTTTGAAATAATTTGATGAAATCTGGCCATCATATGCAGATATGAATTGTCTTTAAGCCACTAAAAGCTCATTTCGATACTCTTACTTCTGGCCAAGATATTGACCAGAATAATTAAATTGGTTTTTGTTATTTTTGTTGCGTCGCGTTTTTGAATCGTCAAAGAACGGTGGGTGGCTTCACTAAACGTGGTATAACTTTTGCTTTGTTTGACATTATATGATGAAATCTGGCCATCATGTGTAAATATGAATTGTCTATACAAGCCTGTAAAATTTCATTTCGAAATTCTTACTTTTGTTCAGTATATTGGCAAAAAACCTAGGGGGTCTTTTTTGTCCCACCCTGTAATTGTTACTGGGTGCTGCATGCCACTGCTGCCACAGTAAACAATTTCTCATCAGGAGGCTAAACTAGAATAAATTGACTGAGTTTGGACGATACATCCTGAGTGGCTGAGGGGAACGTTGGAATCTTGCTTGTTTGTCGCGATAGTCGTGACGTCATTCGTTTCATCATCCGCGTTGCGCCAACATAGCTTTGATTGTGAAATAATTTATATAGCACTTGGCTAGAGCAGCAAGGGTCATTATTATGAAATTTCATTAAAATTGATGGTCGTCGAAATGAGTTATGTTGACTTATACAGGTTGACTTTTTTATGAATCACCGTGTAGTGGCTAGACAGTGGGTACCTATTTCCACAGGTGACTGTAGTCTCGATGATGATTGTGCTGATATTTGACTCTAGTTAGATTTCATAGTAGGTCTATTACAATTTTCTATTGAACTTGGTACAATTAGCGTTGTCGATCGAAAGTGGTTTGATTTTATACAACAGTCCTCAAATAGAGTGGGGTAAAAACCAAACCCCAGGTTATCCAATGTGTGATTTTTATAGGTTAGCCTCTGAGGGTCAAGTATTAACAATGGAGTTTTATGTGCCTAAAAAGAAACGTCAATGCGATCAGTGTTTGAACATGAAACTTCAATAGCCCATACTCCACGGGCCACTATTTGACAGGCACCATGCAGGAGTTTCGCAACTCGATGTCCTAGGATTTTTCATTCAGATTTTGAGTACCTGGTAATCTTGTATTATAAGCTAACATATCTTGTGTAGGCTATTGATGTCAAGAGAATTGTACATGGTGATGAGTGTTGCCACTATGAGCTGGATGCACCTTGCAATATCTAGCGACAATTCTAAGGATATGATATTTGTTGCTTACAGTAATCAACTACTGCGAGAGTGATCCTTGTGTGAGTGGAGGATCGTGTCTGCCTGTGGTTGATGGCTACGTCTGCCAATGTCTTCCTGGATACACAGGCGACTACTGCGAATACGGTCAGTTGGTCGTTATATTCAATCGGACATTTTGCCGAGTGACATATGAAGTCATCTCTCAACCGTTCAAACGCGAACGATTTTTAAATACCTTTTGTGTAATTATCAATACACAGGGATAACATGTTGCTAAACCTTCAATGGATCCCAAAATGAGAGATTGTTATACCAGGCCATGGTTGACCGAGTGTTTGCCCGGTAACTTATACATTTTAGGTCATCTTAGAGTATCTTGAACTGACTTGTCTGGCTTTAAACTGAAGGAGACTTAGCTTTTGGCGTGCCATCGTTTCACACATTTTTCAATGGAGACCGCCAATATAGACGATGCTACTTATTGGAATTCGTATATAGTCGTCAGTGGTGACATTGGTGGTGTTAGTGCTGGTGATGGAGGCAGTCAATCTAAGACTTCAACCTTCTAGATAAACCCCACGACAAAAGTCCTCGATCAAAATCTCCTGATTCTGCTTAGGACATATTCCCCGGAACATTGTCTCACCCCAATTTTGCATAATTATTAACCTTATCTGCATTTAATTGATAAAGCTTAAAATTGATGTTCAGTTTTCGTTGCTATGTCACACATTTCTCAATGGACGATGCTAGACATCGTACAATATTCAGTGGTGGTGGTGGTGGTGAGGGTGATGATGGCAGCTTTTTTTATTAATGTTACAGCAATATTTCCTAAGACTGACTGGGCCAAAAACAGTCTCATGTGTTAAACGTAACGTCAAAACGAACAGCATTTTAACATGCAAGTTCCAGCTTCGGCGATTCGAAAGTTTGTTAGAAGTCATATTTCCTCTCTTGGAAAAAGCCTTGTGTCTTTCTGTTGTACGCGACTTAGACTGCTTCCGCGTAGAGTTTCTTGCAAAACGGCACTGATCTCATTACGGCTTTTGGAAGTAATTAACCCGTTAATGACCGTGTCCTTTTAAAAGGACAGTTGTATTTGCTTACTTATTTTAATATGATATCAAGTCCATAATATCGTTTTTTGTTTTATATCATCCTGCTGATGTTGATGAACAAACACCTGTCCAAAAGAATTTCAAAGTCTTTAGTTTTACTTATGTTATTAGCCCTGGAAGTTGCGGAACTTTGCAATCGAGTAATCCCGCCAGTCAATAATAAATTGTAATTTAATTTAATTAATTTGCTATTTTATAAAAAAAATTATTTCGGAGTTTTGAGTAGCTATTATATGATTGCTTTCCTATATCAATTCATTTTCACAAAAATGATCATTTTCATTATGGAAAATTTTGGCGAAAATTTGCTGTCCTTTTAAAAGGACGCTGGGCATAAATGAGACCGGTTTTGCCTGAATGTATAAAACTGTCATTGAAATGTTTGCACTGTCATAACTCATCCGTATTCATTTCCAAAATTCTGCTAATTGTCTTACTGTGCAAATTACAAGGTCACTGTGAATATGTTCTAATTTAATGACTTCTATAGCGCCATTATAATTATATAAGGCATCAAAAGCCACAGTTTATTGAAAACGCCAGGTTCAAATCTTATAGATCAGGAACCAGACATCTGGATATACTCTAGCTTTGAAAATTGAAACAGATGAGCAGCTCCAATATTGTTTTTGGGTAACATTGGATGAAGTGGTCGCAATGATAGATGATTATTGAGGATGCTGCTGTGTCCTCTGATGTCTGCATAACTGCACCATCAGATGCTACTATGACTCAACTACCTTCCGCAATCCCGTCTGCCATTCCAAAAACAAAAATTGTGTGAAAAAACCCTGGACAGTTAACCTGGAAATGGAGAAGTGGAAATCTATCTGAGGATTCAATTGTGCTGGTATAGTTGAAGATAAACCCAGGTTTCTACTAAGTCTTGTAAACGACGACTGGAGTCCTGTTGAGTTGTGTGAACTCTACTTTGATGATGAAGTCATTGGTCTGATGGTCACGAACAGTGAGAGATATGCAGGAGAGCAGAAAGGTGATCACTCCTTTGAAATGACTGATGAAAACGTGATATTATCCCTTGCAATTATGTTGCCCAGTGGGTAATGGGTATGCCATTCTCCCAAGGAGATGCGTGTAGGCCTACTGTGAGCAGCATCCATACGTGCTGAACACAACTGTTGCAAAAGCCAAGCTTAGAAAGGTGTGGGATATGTTGCATTACCTACATGATGTATATAGGTAATAAGGCTGTGATGCCAGACGACAAGTTTGTCAAGATCAGACCACTTTTAGCTCAATTCAATGGGCACTATATAATGGCCATAATTCCCCACTACGGAAAGCATGGAACAAACCGACCTTTACACGGCAAACCCATATGCTTCGGATACAAGATGTGGTCTCTGGCTCGGTTGCTCTTCAGACATGGTCCTTCCTATGAGACTCAGAAACTCGATATATTATTGGAATTACAGCGAGCATTTTGAATGCATACCTTCTGAAGCAATCAACCGTTTAGATCGCAAGCATGGAACCTGCAGAGAAAGGGAGTTTTTCCAGACGTGAGATTTGACCACATGAATCACACCATTGAGAGTATTCCAAAGCAGAGGAGGTGTGGATTTGTGGCAAGAGAGTCTCACGTATGTGTGAAAAACGTCATTATTGCTTTACATGTTGACTGCTTTGCTGCCTTCCACAGTAATGAAATGAAATGTCACTATCCCACCACATTGAAAGCTGGGATAATAGATTTGAGCACTGCTGTAAGATACTGTCATTACATCAAATAACACTGACATAATGATTCTGAGTTGCTTTAGTTAGTATTATGTTTGTTTTTTGCATCGCAGAGCTGTTCTTATTATTATTATCAACATATGCAACATAACAACACAGTTGATTGCAGGTAGCGTTTTTTGTATTGTATGTGCTCAGCGTCCTTTTAAAAGGACACCATAATATCTCAATAACTAATAAAGTTATGCGTTCACATTTTTTCTCCTAATATACTCTTACTGTAAGGACTCAAACTGTAAAAGAATATCAAAATCTGACCGCTGGTTCAAAAGTGGTCATTAACGGGTTAATAAATTTCGCAAACGAATTGATTTGATGTAGATGTACCTGCATCCATTAATTTTGATCTTCGGACATTGTCCTCGGGTCAAGAGTAATGTGGTTAGCATATTTTGAGGCCGTCGCAGTACTAGGCCTATGGTTCAAATCAACAAAGGGTCGTCTTTCAATACTTTATTGGGTTCGATTGACAGTCCGAGTTTTGAGTCATGGAATCGTGAGGAAAGGTTCCTCGGACACTCGGTCTGCTATTGTCGAGTTTACACGGCAAGAAATTCGTCATTTTAGACCACTTAGGCTAGTACAGAATCGCGCATTGCCCGCTCACGGCGCTCAGTACGGCGCTCAGTCGATAACCCTCGAATGAGCGCTGTACGAACACATGAGAACAAGTGCGTAATTCACGACTTCGCCGTAATTGCTTTTGAATATTCTTTCAGTGATAAACAACTGCGCCAGTTTCCCATGTCTGAACGGTGGAAGTTGTCTTACCGGCGTCAACGACTATGTTTGCGAATGTCCGGCAGAATGGACTGGACTCAGATGCGACAATCGTAAGTTTACTAAGACATCGCACGGTACCTTTATCACCGAATAACTTCAAGATGAAGGGCTTTGAGACTTGAGAAAACGTATTTTCGTACGGTGTGTACGATATGTTTCGTCATCATCTTCATAAACCATGGTCTCATCGCCCTTAGGTGTTCGACACCATTTTCACTAAGTTCTTCCACCGTTGTCTGTCCAAAGCGACGTGGCTCAGCTCCCGTTCTGCACCACTCAATTAGGCTATAGTCTATCGTCCAACCATTCTTTTTGGGGAAGTATTCTCCTGTTTGGACCATCTATCTATCTGAACACTAATGTCTTGATCTTCCGATCATTAGTCATTCTGCAAATGTGACCGAATAATCCTAGTTTCCTTTGAATTAACTTCTGTATCAAATGATCGGGTGTACGTATACCCATTCTTATGACATTATAACATCATGTTTGCTTTAACATAATGAAAATTAAGCCACCGTAATAATATTACGGTGGCTTAATTTTCATTATGTTAAAGCAAACATTTATGCTTAAATGAATGGTATACATAGTAACTAGTGACTAGGCGTTAATTAACCAATTGTTTTGAGGAAATCTGTCTGACAGTTAACATTTGAAGAACTATAACCTTGACAGAATTGACTATCTCATTCGGTTTGACGAGACCTAATCTCACTTGATGTGATTCCATATCTTATCTTGTCACTTGACGTCCCACCAGTCATTAGGTTGACAATAATAAAGATTTGACACGATGATTAATAGTTATGTTTTATTACTTCGCTAATCGATCTTTACTATAATAATGTGGCGGGGGGACTATTTGAACAGCCGGAAGCACTCCTCTCTCTTCGCACCAAAAACCAGGGATGACCGGTGCCTAGGAGGACGCGTGTAAGTTCGGCCTTCGTCGTCTATCGAAGGACTTAATGTTTGTGTTTCCCCGACGACAGCAGAAATCGACAGACGACACGAGTTCTCTATTTTCAACCGTCTTTAATAACTCGTTGCGATCACAGTACGAAAGAACATCAACAGACACTGGCGACATGCACTGTCTTGACTAAGCACCCTCGCAAGCCCTTAACTAAGCTGACGGACCGAACTGCGGACGGCTAACTCTGCTGACTGACTTACTCTACTACGCTCTTATAGTCTATGTATCTACGGACGTCTGTTACCCGCTGACTTCTCAACTTCATCTATTAGCTGACCAACTACTGCGGGCAGAGCTATTTATACCCGCCAAGGAACTTAGGCTACGGAACATGAGCTAGGGGGCGTGGCCTAAAGGAACATGGGCTATGGAACATGGGCTAGGAGGCGTGGACTAAAGGAACAAGGGCTATGGAACATGGGCTAGGGAGAACATGGGCTACGGAACATGGCCTAGGGGGCGTGGCCTACCAGAACATGGCCTAGGGAGTAAGAGCTATGGAACATGGGCAATGGTACAAGGCCTTGCAGCGGCAGAACTATCGGCCATCGGAGGCGACTCACCAAGGCACCCAAATCGCCGTCGCGTCCCTCGGAACACGGGCCACCTAAAGGAACATGGGCAATGGTACAAGGCCTTGGAGCGGCAGAACTATCGGCCGTCGGAGGCGGTTCGCCAAGGCACCCAAATCGCCGTCGCGTCCCTCGGAACACGGGCCACCCCAGGATCCTTACATGCTCCCCCCACTACGCTAGAGGATGTCCCCATCCTCTGAACAAAATGAGTGGAGCCTCATGGCTCACCAACAACAAAGCTAACAGCCAACATGGCTATACAGCAACAGTGGCCAACGGGCCGAGTCCAATCCACTAAAAGTTCGCAATGTCTCTCCCTTAGCCTCATAGGAACGGCCAACGGGCCAACACGACCACGATTAAACGAAGCGCACTCAGTTCCACATGCATATACTTGAAAATGGCCAACGGGCCTAACGTAATAAGTTGAACAAGAGTTCAATATTCACACAAACTGTACATTAAAAACGGCCAACGGCCCAAAATAACCCTTTTTCTTTAGGGTGCACAAAGACCCTCCTTTACACAAAAATCACGCGAAAAATGGCCAACGGGCCTACATTTCAATCGCAAAGAACGTCCCATTTTAAATGCTCATTTATACAGTCCAAATTAAATTCACTCAATATGAACAAAATTAAATGTTTGCTTACTGCATAACAGTGATTGTCGTTCGCTATGACTCTTTCCAAGAATCAGCGTTCAGAATGGCGGCGACTCGCCTAGCGATAGCGTGCTGGGCGGCGAATCGTCCTAAGGCCAGCTCGATCGATGCTCTGGCCTCACGTCCAAACATCGTACAGTTTGGGAGACTTTCCGTGACGTCATACAGCGACGCTCGATAAGCAGCAAGGGCACGGGGTGAAACCTCGTCCCAATCACTCCGATGGCTGTCTATAACCTTCCCCTGGCCTGTCCAAATTTGGGGGGAACCCAATGGCTAACAATATCATTTTCCACGAGGGCTCTGGCAACTAAAGTAGCTCCCCGATTAGCCATAGGAGTGGCTTCTACGCAACTAGCGCTACTGCAATTCACGCTGAGAAAAGCCATAAGCTAAGCTCCTAATACAACCACGCAAGCAAAATCCTTATGCACAGAATTTCTCTGCTGCTGCGATGTTCGCCTTATGGGCGAGTCTCCCATAAGCTTATCTCCAGTCTCACTCGTGCGCGTTCCCACGGACGTACTTCCGACGTCTCGGTCAGTAACAGAACAGACATCATTATACTCAGCTAATAAGTTCTTCTGTCGTCCTCGATTCTCAGGGGGGACCTCCTCGGCAACGATAACGCGCCGACACCAATTAGAGCCATTACCCCGCACAAGAGAAATGCGTTTCTTTCCCACAAATAATGCCCCTGCACCAAATCCTAGTCTACAACGGTGCTCCCTGAGCCAATCCATGCCCTACATAGGTTCTACGATCTGGTTGGACACCAGGAACGTGGTCGGGATTTCAAAACCTTTCCCAATCTTAATGGACACTAGGACCTCCCCAAGGACCCTAATTTCTGACCCATAAGCAGCCATCAGAGCACGATTACATGAACGAAGTTCTAACCCTTCGATGATGGAGGATGGCACCAAGCTGACCTCCGATCCAGTGTCGACCAGGCACAGCTGCTGTCGTCCATTGATCGTCCCACTGATGTAGATGGCGTTGTTGCTGGCTCGGTCCGGCAACGTCGAGCGCGTAGTGTGGTTCATGGCCACCGGTTCCGGCTGCGTCAGTTCCTCAGTTCCACTCGTTCCGGCGTCGTTCCCGCGGTTCCGGAAACGGCGTGCTTGTCGGCAGTCACGAGCCACGTGACCGGTTCGGTCACAGTTGAAACAGGTCACCGCCCGTCTCGTAGTCTCCTGCTGTCGGTCACCGTTGTTGCGATTTCCGGGACGATTGTCTCGTCCCCGATCGTTGTCGCTCGGAGCTTGGCTACGCAGCTCCCGCAGTTGTCGGTCAATCCGATCCTCCATCTCGCGTTGCCATTGGCGCTGATCGTCCCGTTGCGCCGTCAGGAACCGGTCCAGCGTCGCTTGGAGCTGGGCACTCGGGTCGGTTTCCTGAGTCCCACGAACCCGATTTGGCGGTCTCCTGCGGTCGTCGCTCTCGGATGCTCGTTGATAGGCCTCCAGACGCAGGGCTGTGCGGTATGCTTCGTCGAGAGTCTTCGGCTCCCGTTCTCGTACTTTCAGTGAGAGCTCACGGTCTCGTAAGGCCTCCAGTAATGAGTCTTTCGCGATGATCTGGGTCGTCTCATTGGATGGGACGGGATACGCCAGGACTACGAGACGCCGAATCTCGTGCAACAGGTCGCTCAGACTTTCTTCCGCTCGTTGACGTCGGTAATATAACTGGGCCCGGAAAGTTTCTGCTTGACCTTCCGTCCCGTATCTTTGTCGGAGGCGTTTCACCAGCTCCTCATAACTCACGTTTGACTGCGCGCCGAAGTCCCAAAGAAGTTGTGTCGCCGCTTTTTTTAACGCACACCGCAAATGGTCGACCTTGTCCGCCGGAGTCCATCTGTTGTGGCGGGCGCACACCTCGAACTGCACATGGAAAGATTCCCAGGAACCTGTTCCATCAAAACGACCGGGTTTCATTGGCGTCGATCGTCTTCGCAGCAGGCCGTCGACGTTCTCCAGCAGATCCGTCGTCAGTACCGGCCGGTCCGTCCTCTCTCGGTAGCTTGTCCTCACCTGTGTCTCGTCGTCTTCCGATCCGAATTCCTCGTTCCGGAGCGGCGATCTTCCCATCGTTGCTCTCCGGGCGGCTGGTGTTTCGCGGTCGGCAAGCGTGCTGGCGTCCCCAGTCCTCGAATACTGGATCGTGATCTCGTCGTCTCCGGTCAACATTCTCGGTTGATTCTAGTTGTCGTCGTTCGGCAGGAAAGCTGTAGACCCCACTTCTGGTACCAGTGTGGCGGGGGGGACTATTTGAACAGCCGGAAGCACTCCTCTCTCTTCGCACCAAAAACCAGGGATGACCGGTGCCTAGGAGGACGCGTGTAAGTTCGGCCTTCGTGGTCTATCGGAGGACTTAATGTTTGTGTTTCCCCGACGACAGCAGAAATCGACAGACGACACGAGTTCTCTATTTTCAACCGTCTTTAATAACTCGTTGCGATCACAGTACGAAAGAACATCAACAGACACTGGCGACATGCACTGTCTTGACTAAGCACCCTCGCAAGCCCTTAACTAAGCTGACGGACCGAACTATGGACGGCTAACTCTGCTGACTGACTTACTCTACTACGCTCTTATAGTCTATGTATCTACGGACGTCTGTTACCCGCTGACTTCTCAACTTCATCTATTAGCTGACCAACTACTGCGGGCAAAGCTATTTATACCCGCCAAGGAACTTAGGCTACGGAGCATGAGCTAGGGGGCGTGGCCTAAAGAAACATGGACTATGGAACATGGGCTAGGAGGCGTGGCCTAAAGGAACAAGGGCTATGGAACATGGGCTAGGGAGAACATGGGCTACGGAACATGGCCTAGGGGCGTGGCCTACCAGAACATGCCCTAGGCCCTAGGGAGTAAGAGCTATGGAACATGGGCAATGGTACAAGGCCTTGCAGCGGCAGAACTATCGGCCATCGGAGGCGACTCACCAAGGCACCCAAATCGCCGTAGCGTCCTTCGGAACACGGGCCACCTAAAGGAACATGGGCAATGGTACAAGGCCCGGCGCTGCAGAACTATCGGCCGTCGGAGGCGGTTCGCCAAGGCACCCAAATCGCCGTCGCGTCCCTCGGAACACGGGCCACCTAAAGGATCCTTACAATAATTATTATCCTATTGACCGAGTAACGACGAAGAGGCCAATGATTATGATGTTGGCGTATAATTATGTAGAATAGGCTATGCATCCTAGGCATAAGCTTATGCATGTAGACTGCAGAGCGTTGTCGAAATAATGAATGCTGCGACGAAGATAATGATATTTTCATCATGCACGGTTAGATCTAATTATTATGTAGGCCTATGTGATGTATGAGTATATTCGGGGCCTTGGAGCCGGGCTGTTGCGGATTCGAATCAAATTCAAGCCGACGTGTAGAAATCCTGAACTAGTCCTTCACTCGCAATTGCACATGCGCCTTGACGTGAAACTCCGTTTCACGGTTTCAGTGCTCGCGTTAAAGTCGGGAGCGCCTCTGAGTAGTAATCTGGAAGGGGCGCTATCGCAAGTGTTCATGTATACAATATACATACGTCTGCAACTCTGCATGCATGTCTTTTTGTGTATGTGTGGGCTTGCATGTACATGTATGTACTTCTGCGTGTAGGTTTGATTGTCTTTGCTGCACGATGCCCTATTCGTGATATTACTCGGGACTCAAGGGGCTGTAAGAATTCAAGTAAGGTGTAAGGACCTCTAAATTTTGTCCCTTACTTATAAATGCCTAGGCTTACTGTACGCGCGTTCAAATCCCATATAAGCTTAGTGATGATGATTACGATGATGATGATATCACTGACAATGCTAATAGTAATTATATAAAATTTATATTATATGACTTTAGTACTCAATCCGTGCAACGATCGTGAGTGTGCCAACGGTGGAACTTGTCTCAACAACTGCGGAGTGCCTCTGTGCGTATGTCGTCCTGAATGGTCAGGAGCATTGTGCATCGACTGTAAGTCATATTCAGCCTAACATAAATTGAACGCCATCTTAAAACAATGTGAAGTCATAATAAATTATGACCTCATATTGTTTGAAGATAAAATTACACATTATCTGAATGAGACAGAGCTTAATATCTTAGTCTTCGTCACCACTTACTATCTTATTTCATCGTCACCACTTTATCAAGTAACGCTTGATATCCTTATCGGTGACTTTTGCAACCTGATGGAGCATAGGACTACTTCGTCTCCTGAGCGTCTATTTATATAGTTGCAGGGTACAGCCTATAGTTGCCTAGATACCACCATAATTGGCTTATGCATTTCCGAAGCATCGACTCTTTTTCTGACCTACCACAATCGTAGATTAGACGCCGAATAACCATTTGTGGTGCGTCAAACCTCAGTTTTATTCGCACAATCATCTTCTGATGAGTTCAACACGTCGTCCATCATGAAATGATCGTCGACAAAATGCCAATGTGTTCTGCGTATCTTTCTTGACCTCACACATGTATCTGATGCAGTCCATTGCTATCTACTTCTTCACCGTTTATAACAATGATTCAGACTTTTATATCTTAATTCAGTATTGCAATCATTTTGGACATGCAGTCTCGCAGTGCATAAATGTGTCATCTTTCAAGCAACTGGAACATGTTACAAAAACTGGAATGCGAACCTTCTATTCCAGAACTTCCAATTTGCTGTTCCATGCTTCAAAATTCTTCCTGGGTCACTCAGTGGCTTCAGCCTCTTCAATTTATTTGATTAAAACAGCATTTGTTCTTTAAAAAGGTATTTGTTCTTAAATGAATGTTGTTAATAAACAGACCGTTGATCATAAGAATTGTGAAATCGCGGGCTTTCACTGCTGAGTTTTTCTTGCTGGGAATTGCTGACCACAACAAACACCACTTACAAACAAAGTAACCTCATGGTCTGCTTTTGTCACCGCTTTGCTTAAGAAACTTGACCGGTCAAACCATGAAGCTAATTCCCATTTTCAAAACGCTTGAGCTTCTCTTTCTTACTCCGATCAAGAAACACTTTCTTTCATCTGTTAACTTTTACTACTCACCAATCAGTGTATCGTCAAAGATCCTGCACTGTATTAAAACTGCAATGGCCTTTACGTTTATACATCAAAATTATTCTCATCTATAAATTGACATTGGAGAGGCTTGCCTCTCGGTGAGCATCGAATTTGTACTGCTTTTTAAACTGTTTAAACTGTTGACTTCAAAGCTCATAAAATTGATCTAGGCACAGTAAAATATTTGGTTTCCCTCAGACTCTCTAAAACGAGGCAGCTCCTTACCTCTTCAATCGGTGGTTTCTATTACGTGCATCCTACTTAGCCTATCTTTCATCCAATCCAATCCTTTATTCTTTGCTGCCGGTGTCCCCTGGGATCTGCTCTTTTCCTTCCATTAGTACAGATAAAATCTTTTTGCCATCAAGCACACATCCAATTACTGTCCGGTCAACTGTGCCAAACATACTGAGCTTTATATGGATGTGTCATGCACAAGTGGACCAACCACCAAAATTTCATTTTTTATTTTTTCCCCCCATAAAATTAAGCTTAATTTTTCGCATTTTTTGATACTAGAATCAACCTTTTATACCATCAAAATGATTAGTTAATTAATTAATTAATTAATTAATAATTATTAATAGCTGAGCACTTTTGGACTTGGTCCAATTGTGCATAACAGAGTCGAGACGACTCTGATATGCACAATTGGACCAAGTCACGTCAAAAGCCACACTTAACCATAGATAGACGTGACTTGGTCCATTTGCGCACGCATATCGTATACGGACACAACTGGACCAACTAAGTAAACACGCAACGGAGATGGAGTTAGAAGCATGTCCAGATGGTCAAAGGAGTTACTGGTTGACGAATGTTTTACTTGAATAAGTGCTCAATAATGCCTAGTCTTCCCACTTTGTTTTAATGAGTTATAAAGCGCTTCTCACTGTACAACTTATACGCTAATCAGTGGCACTTCCAGTGCGACGAATCCAGTCTTAAGACAAATGGGCAGTTTTGAATATTGTTGCCTGCCATTGGGTGTTGCTAGCAACTTTATAATTTATAATTGCTAGCAACTTTATAATGATGAGGCTACTGTCTGAAAAGAGTTCATGCAGAGCGCTGACAGCTTCAAAAAGGTCATTGTGTACTAACAGCCTGCCTTGGTTGACTGGCATCGGGTAGTCATTAGTAACTCCACTAACTGTTGGTAGGCGTACTCTGACAACCCTCGAAGAAGAGGAACGTCGACGCTAATGATCTTTGTTGGGACACAGTGTTGTAAGACAAAATGCGTACTACATGGTCTACCATCACCACCACCTCCCCTCACCATAACCACCACCTCTGCTACTGCTGCTGCTACTTCCACCATCACAACTTCTACAATAGCTACTACTATCACCACCACAATCACCAGCACTACTACTGTCACTACTACTACAACTACGACCACTATTACTACCACCACTACCACCACCACAACCATTGCTACAATCATTACTACTACAACAACTACTACTACCACTACAGCAGCTACTACTACTACTACTACTGCTACTGCTACTACCACTATTATAACTACTACTATTACAGCTACTACTCTTACAATTACTACTATTGCTGCTACTACTGCCACCACTAATACGACTACTGCTACCACTACAGTAACTAATGCTATTTACTAGTCATTGGATCCATTTAGCAGCATCAGAATGAAGCAATTACCCACACTTTCCTTGGGATTCAAATGGACCAACTCACAATATCCACAAATTTCCAGGACACAAATGGACCAACTCACAAATTCCTTTTTATTTTCAAAATCTCTAACAAATTATTGAAACCAATATTACCCGTTTATCAATATTACATTTGTACTATTACATGATTTAATTCAAGATTTTTCCATTCGAAACGAGAGAGTAAATTAAAAATAATCGTTTTCTGAACAATAATGAATTTGGTGGTTGGTCCACTTGTGCATGACACCATCCATATTGTTTTGTCATCTACGGATCAGTCGGTACAACCAATGAACAACCTCTTCAGCGCATGCGTGGTCCTGGATCAACTATTTATTCCACGAACCACGATATATCTGAGCCAATCACGTTTAGCTCACACTAAATGCTGATTTTTCCATTTTCATTCAAGCACCGGTCGTAGTGGCTTTTTTTACTCCGGTTCGGAAATCTCTCGCAACATTTGAGTGATAATCACACATTTCGATCACGCATGACAAGCCATTACACATCTAAATGTATATCTCATAATTATCATAATGCTTTAATCTCGACCAGAAAATGTCACAGACGTAACCTGTTCTCCCGTCTGTTTTGGACAGGCTGATAGTGATAAAAACTATTATTTTATCATTTTTTTACTCTTCTGATCCGGTCGTGTTTCCGTAGGTCCTGGGCGCTTTGTTCTGGGATTTGTGCTATTTACAGTAAAGTTAGAGATTGTCATAAATGAGGTCAGTTGTTGATCTACTTTTAAAAAGCATAGTCTAAAGATTGCCATGTGTGATACGTTTTCAAGAGTTACTTTAAAATTGATGTCAAGTGTTTTGAAACAGAAATTAATACACAGATTGGTATACTCTGTGAAGTTCTGATATTGTTCCACATGATATGATCATAATAAGTTATTGTGTATACTTGTACAGATATTGAACCTTGTTCGAGCAACCCATGTCGAAATGGAGGGTTGTGTCGACAAGCTGAGGACGGCTTTACCTGTACATGTCCTCCATCTCTCACTGGACCATACTGCGAACAGAGTAAGTCAATGTTTATTGGCTGAAAATTTGTGCATGGTGGAAACATTGTTTTTCGTTTGTAAGTGTCATTCTAGTCTAAGACGGAAACGTTTCTGTTTTAGTGTGATTATCAACTATACGCAATGCACGTTAGACTTGTATTTTGTCCAGTCTCGGAGACCTAGTATTGTACTTCTTCAGCTGGTGAAGATATTGGTCGTCCAATCCATCTTGAATAATCTGCCTAACAATTTTTGCTTCTCATTTACCGCTTACACCTGAAGAACATTCTGTTCGATCATGGTTTCATTGCGTTAGGTTTTGCGTCCTGTGACGGGAACGGGACGGGGGGGGAGGAGGAGGAGATGAGGTGGAGGTGGCGCGTCCGCCTCGCGGCCTCTAGGTGGTAAGGCTAAGCGTGTCGCTCAGTATGAGCGCAAGTCCGGCCTCCGTCGTCTATCGAAGGGCTTAACAGTTGATCCCACTACCGTACGAAGACCCGAAGACACGATGTATTTTCAGACGATGTATTGTCAACACTCCACACGTCACAACAGGCAACCACGTGATACCCGCAACAGTCGTACCCTGGTAGCGGACGGTCGTTTCCCAAAATGGCGGCTCCCACGCAATGGCGGACTTCGAGAGCGCCCCACTGCGACAAACGCAGGAACCCCCGGCAGCGGCAGCGGCGTACTGCGGCGGCGGCAACGGCGAGCTCCGACGACCGATACAAGGCGACGGCGACGGCAGCTCCCACGGGCGACTGACAGCTGCAACGACGACCGCTCCTTCTCTACCGCAACGACGGCGACCGACGGCCGCAACGACTGCTGCTCACGACGACGACTGCACCTGCGCTTCTAAAACGGACGGAGCTCCCGCAGACTTCCCGGTGACATCTGAGCTAATGCATGGAGACCGCGCTCCTATATATACCCGACCGAGGGGACCGTGACGTCACAGGCCCGGACAGGGGGACTTTCTACGTCACAGGCCCGGACAGGGAGGACTTTGCCGGAGGAGGGGAGGGGACTACTACGTCAGAGGCCCGGACAGGTCTTTGGAGGCAAAGGAGGGGGAAGGGGACTGCTACGTCACAGGCCCGGACAGGGGGGACTTCAGCTTACAAGATCCGCGCATGCGCACAAGGGGAAACCGTGACGTCAGAGGCCCGGACAGAGGTATTTGGAGGCGAAGGAGAGGGAGAAGGGGACTGCTACGTCACAGGCCCGGACCGAGGAACTTCTACGTCACAGGCCCGGACAGGGGATTAATGCGCACGTGCGAACGACGGTGCGATGCGACCGCCTAATCGATGCCGGCGAACGCGTAAACAAGACCGCGGCGGCGGCGGCGGGGGGAAGAGGAGAATACCGCGGCAGCTGCAAAGGCGAATTTCGCCACACTCTCCTTCCACCACGATTTCGAAATGTCCCTTATTTCGAAGGGCCAGGGCCCACGGGCCCTCCCAAAAACAAGGATCCCCCTAGACCGTCCGCGTTATACAGTAACCGGCCAACGGGCCAATGGCAACAACTCTGCCCTCGAACGACTTACAAGTCGTAACAACAAAAGCGGAACAGGAAGAAACGAACTAATGTCCACGAAATGTCCACGGTTCATCATGTAGAATCCACAACACTGGGCCAACGGGCCACAACATCTTACGCTAAGTCTCACCATAACGAGACACGGCCAACGGGCCTAACTACCAGAAAAGCACGAGTTATATACATTTCAACAATGAGAAATAGCCAACGGCCACACATATCAAAGTAAAATTAAACAACGCTTCAACCTGAGCGTTCTAAAATGTCCATAGTCCATTGCACCAACAAGTCTCAGAGTTCAAGTCTCTTTTCACAATAAACGTCTATTCGTAACGAGCCGGACGACGGACCATTCGCTTTGGTCGGCCATCCTGGAAATTCACAGTCACCGGCGACGAAGCATCAACAGCGGCGGACTCGTTAGACGAACGAGTGGCAATGTCGTTTTCTTCGTCCAGACCTTCGTCCAAACACGGACGCAGTTTGTCCACATGAGCGACGAAAGGCCGCGAGTGCCTTGTCTTTCGTAGTCTGTAGTTGACGTCGCCGCACTGTTCCATCACATGAAATGGACCCGTGTACATCCGCGACCATTTCGGACTGCGGCCCTGATAGCGTCGAGGGGTGTAGTACCACACCCGATCACCGGGAGAGAACTTCCTAGGCCGAACTCGCAGATCATAGGTCTGCTTTCGCCGTTCGGCGGAAACTCGTAGCTGTTCCCGTACCAAGCAATACGCGCTCTCCATTCGATCGGCCAAGTCCTGTGCGTGGGCCGCGTAGCTGGTTGGGCGGCGATCAGTCTCCGGAGGTCGTCCATAGACGAGATCAATTGGAGCTCTCGTCTCGCGGCCGAACATCAGATAATTCGGTGAGAACCCGGTGGCTTCGTGCAAGGAAGCCCGATAGGCGGCGAGGACATGGGGTAAAACCTCGTCCCACTCTCTTTGATGGCTGCTTATGACCTTACCTATCATGGCGTTCATAGTGCGGTGGAACCTCCCAATAAGGCCATTCCCGCTGGGATGATAGGGAGAAGTCCTTACCTTGTCAACCCCCAACAGGCTACATAGTTCCCCAAAAAGGATCCCGTCAAAATTCGTCCCTTGATCGGTCAGGATTTGGAGTGGCACCCCCTATCTTACAATTACATTTTCCACCAGGGCCCGAGCCAAGGACGTAGCCTCCTGGTTAGCCATTGGAATGGCTTCTACAAATTTAGTGAACCCGTCCATTACCGTCAAGATGTAGACATGACCCCTACGACTACGCGGGTGGGGGCCAGTAATATCAATGCTAAGCCGTTCCCACGGCTGTCCACAGGGCAAGGGTTGCAAAGGACCCTGCCAGGGCGGATGACCTCGGTGGTATTTGGCACAGGGAGAGCATCGCCGATACAACCTCTTTACGGCTCCCGACCAACCAACCCAGTAGGTCCTGCGTCTAAACTGCCACCTAGGCCGGTACACACACTCGCTAACCGCTTGTTCCACGATTCCATCAGCAAGCTTACTGTCCAACTGGTTATCAATAACAATCTTATGCGGCAGCGGGTAACGTCTCAACCTTTGTCTCACCGGATAGGCATCTTCTGTCTCAACCTTT
The DNA here is from genome assembly GCA_949752735.1 of Lumbricus terrestris. NCBI lineage: Eukaryota > Metazoa > Annelida > Clitellata > Crassiclitellata > Lumbricidae > Lumbricus > Lumbricus terrestris. The sequence continues at coordinate 4,806,760 of OX457051.1, read as the reverse complement.
TGTGTACACACCGACGTCTTTTCCAACGAACTTCCGATCCGTTCCTGGATTTCCGGCGACACATCCTCGGGCAAATCTACCAACATTAACTCACTAGGCGAAGCGTCTTTATTCCTACGAATCTTCCCTTCGTTCACCCTAACCGGCTCAACTTCCACTGGGTGCAACCCTGCAAGGAACGTATCTTTGCTAAACTTAACCGGACTATCACTCACGTTCACTATTCTCACGTGCGAGCTAGCCTCATCGCCTAACACTACACGGGCAAGGTGAACTCCAGGACGGATCTCGTGAGACTCCGTCATCCACGCGGGAGCCACTGAGGTCAAATCTTCATATACGGTTTTCACGGGCACCTCACATTGGCATTTGGGCTGTAATTCTATTTCCTCGGCGACCATTACACGCCGGCACCGCATTGAGCCATTCCCTCTCACCAGGGGGACACGTTTGCGACCAATAAACAGAGCCCCGTTACCAAAACTCAAGCGACAACGCTGTTCCCTCAAGAAATCCATTCCTAACATCGGTTCGGAAATCTGGTCAGAGACTAAAAAGTTAGCATGGACCTCAAAACCATCCCAAAATCTAAGGGGTAACCGGACCTCGCCCAAAACATTAATATTCGAGCCATTAGCAGCCATCAACAAGCGTGTACAAGAACGTAGTTCTAACCCTTCAACGGCTGAAGACGGAACCAGGCTCACTTCGGATCCGGTGTCGATGAGAGACATCTGCAGTCGGTCGTTGATCCTTCCACGAACGTAAACGGCATTACTGCTGGCGCGGTCGGGCAGCATCGGACGTGTCGTGTGGTTCACCACCACGGATGTCGATGGCGCGGTTGCGTCTCCTCCTGTCGTTTCCTCGTCACTCGGCCGGTTCCAGAAACGGCGCGGCTGACGGCAATCTCGGACCACGTGACCGGCTCTACCGCATCCATAACAGGTTACGGTTCTCCTCGTAGTCTCCGGCTGGCGATCTCCCAATCGGCGGTCCCCAGGCCGTTGATCTCGTCTCGATCCATCGTCTTCGATCGTAGACTGGTTGCGTAGCTCTCGGAACTGTTCGTCCATCTTCCGCTCCATCTCTCGCTGCCAACGACGCTGATCTTCGCGCTGTGTCGCCAAGAAGCGGTCCAGAGTCGACTGGAGCTGGTCGCTCGGCTCGACTTCTTGCGTTCCACGGACACGGTTCGACGGTCTCCTATGATCGTCGTTCTCAGAGGCTCTCTGATAGGCCTCTAAGCGTAGAGCGGTCCGATAAGCCTCATCCAGAGTCTTCGGCTCACGCTCCCTGACTTTCAACGAAAGCTCCCTGTCTCGCAAAGCTTCCAGGAACGAGTCTCTTGCGATAACCTGCGTCGTCTCGTTGGACGGGACAGGATAGGCCAATACAACGAGTCTGCGAATCTCGTGTAATAAGTCGCTCAAACTTTCTCCGGCCCCTTGACGTCAAAAATACAGCTGACTACGGAACGTCTCAGCTTGTCCGTCCGTCCCATATCTCTGTCGGAGACGCTCCACCAGTTGGGCGTAACTTACGTCAGCTTGCGCGCCGAAATCCCAAAGAAGTTGCGTCGCAGCCTACTCTAGCGCGCAGCGTAGATGATCCACTTTGTCCGCGTCTGTCCATCGATTGTGACGAGCGCATACCTCGAATTGTACTAGAAAGAATTCCAGGGACCCAGTCCCGTCGAATCGACCCGGCTTCATTGGCGTCGGTCGGTTCTGCAGGAGACTTCCGAAGTTCTCCAACAACTCCTTCGACGAATCCGTTGTCTCCGTCTTCACACGGGGACTCGTCTCCACCAGCTCCTCACCATCGTCAGAAATGAGCTCGATCAGTCGGCCACGGCTCGGCTGCTTCTCCATCGTCGTTCTTCTCACAGCTGGCGTAGAGACATCAGCAGGCGTGCTGAACTCGAAAAGTCTCGGCTGCCGGAACATCACCTCGTCGTCGTCCATCATCTTCGGTAGACTCGTCTATTCGTCGGCTGGAACAACTGCGTACCCCACTTCTGGTACCAGTGTGACGGCCTCCAGGTGGCAAGGCTAAGCGTGTCGCTCAGTATGAGCGCAAGTCCGGCCTCCGTCGTCTATCGAAGGGCTTAACAGTTGATCCCACTACCGTACGAAGACCCGAAGACACGATGTATTTTCAGACGATGTATTGTCAACACTCCACACGTCACAACAGGCAACCACGTGATACCCGCAACAGTCGTACCCTGGTAGCGGACGGTCGTTTCCCAAAATGGCGGCTCCCACGCAATGGCGGACTTCGAGAGCGCCCCACTGCGACAAACGCAGGAACCCCCGGCAGCGGCAGCGGCGTACTGCGGCGGCGGCAACGGCGAGCTCTGACGACCGATACAAGGCGACGGCGACGGCAGCTCCCACGGGCGACTGACAGCTGCAACGACGACCGCTCCTTCTCTACCGCAACGACGGCGACCGACGGCCGCAACGACTGCTGCTCACGACGACGACTGCACCTGCGCTTCTAAAACGGACGGAGCTCCCGCAGACTTCCCGGTGACATCTGAGCTAATGCATGGAGACCGCGCTCCTATATATACCCGACCGAGGGGACCGTGACGTCACAGGCCCGGACAGGGGGACTTTCTACGTCACAGGCCCGGACAGGGAGGACTTTGCCGGAGGAGGGGAGGGGACTGCTACGTCAGAGGCCCGGACAGGTCTTTGGAGGCAAAGGAGGGGGAAGGGGACTGCTACGTCACAGGCCCGGACAGGGGGGACTTCAGCTTACAAGATCCGCGCATGCGCACAAGGGGAAACCGTGACGTCAGAGGCCCGGACAGAGGTCTTTGGAGGCGAAGGAGGGGGAAGGGGACTGCTACGTCACAGGCCCGGACCGAGGAACTTCTACGTCACAGGCCCGGACAGGGGACTTAATGCGCACGTGCGAACGACGGTGCGATGCGACCGCCTAATCGATGCCGGCGAACGCGTAAACAAGACCGCGGCGGCGGCGGCGGGGGAAGAGGAGAATACCGCGGCAGCTGCAAAGGCGAATTTCGCCACAGTCCTTCTGATGAGTCTACCTTGAAGTGGCGCTATATGAATATGCATTAACATTACAATGTATATTATCGAACAACGCTCTCGTGGAGAAGCAATCGATTGTGCATTGCGAAATCAGATTTATTGCACTAACCAGGAGGAAACAGTTTAGAATCGTACATTTAATTCTTTTCACTGAGTGAAATGGTTATTTTGTAGTAATTGACTTATGTGCCAGCAATCCATGTCTGCATGGTAGCACCTGTGCCTTCGACTGCGGAGGTCAGCAATGCATCTGTCGCGATGGATGGACCGGACAGAACTGTGAACAGTGTATGTAGTCTATTCCTCTCAGACGCTGTTTCTTCTTCTTTCACTAAAGATAGTGTTTGACTTAATTAGCGGCCAATGATGAAGACATATATGATTTGTAATAATAACCAGCTGGGAAAGATCTGAATGTAGGATTCGAAACAGGCAAGTGGAGGTAACAATGGACACATTATAGCCTAGTTCAAGACGTTTCAACAGGATAGCATGGTCCACCACATCAAAGACCGAGGAAACATCCAACTTATAAGTAGGCCTACCCTCCTCTATTACATGCGTCCAAGACCACATTGCCGAATTGTCCCACGGGCGGATAATTTAATGAGAAAAATGTTCTAATAAGAATGCTTTATGATGCTTAATTTCATGCAGATCTTATGCAGTTGAACTAATACAGAATATACTTACTTACTTCCTTATATGTGTGTTTAATTTATAATCATGCTGATTTTATGACCATTGTATTGTATATATTTTGCATAGATAACTAGAAAGGCAATTGTCATGATGTTCCAGATTAATTCATTCACAAATTTCTATACCGCCTATTCGAAAGAACAACGCAGATGCGCTCCCGACTGGAGCATGGCAAAGTAATGCAGTTTTGAGATCAGTAAGAAAATGTGTCGGTAAGAGTTCCAGGGAAGAGGCGTGGATTTAATAATTAGAAAAATCCGGGTGACACATCACACCCAGTCACACGGAGAAGCATATTAAATAGAAAAGTTAATGTGAACATGACGATGTCATTGATGACCGGCAAAGAGGATCAGAGGAATAAAGTTTCTAAATGGTAGAACGAATGAATGCGGTCTAGGGCGCAAGTTATATGTGGTTTCTGTCAGAGATGGAAAAGGACACTTCAGGGCGTGATTGATTTTAACATTGGCCTACAGCACGAAGCAGCTTCAGCAGCTTATTGCTCTATGTTCTGGAACGTAGGCCTATGGGAGGAACCCGAGTCGTAGCATCTGGTTCAACGGTCGCTCTTATTTAGTTCTGTCATCGCTCATATTGTGAGCCCACACCAGTCTGGGCAGCATAGAGGATCCTCGCGAAGGAAGGGATTCGAGCTACCTCGTGCAGAGCCTCAGAAGGCAAGACATGGGCTCTAAGCATTCTCAGTGCATAGAATGATCTTGAACAACCCTTCAGCAGTTCAGAAACGTTGTTCTGAAGCTATGAGACTGTCCTGTATGTTTACGCCCAATATTCGCTGTTATCACTGCTGATCCGATCGGGCGGTAACATGATTTTTCTTCTGCCTATCAGCACGCATTCGTTGGTGCGCCGTCCATTCATCATTATTTTGTGCATTTTTCAACCAGTTCTACAGAAGTTAGAGAAAGAGTTCGATCACCTTTGTTTGTTTTTCGTCATCGTTTTATTGGCTGATAATTAACTTGATATGGAAAGAAGTTGCAGCGAATGTTTGAGAAATTATGTGTTTGATTTCTGCTGTAGTTATTGACGCCTGTCTCCCCAACCCTTGTCTCAACGGCGGATATTGCAATGAATCGACCGGATCTTCATTTATCTGTACTTGCCCACCAGATTGGACCGGAGTGATATGCGAATCAAGTAAGTTCAGATCATTTGGCATTGGACCAGAGGGCATTGGATCAGGGTTGGCATTGGATCAGCGTTCTCGTTGAGTCCTCACCTGTCAATACCCCGTGGTGAAAGCCCATAATTATCACATACTGAGGGAAGTTAATGATCCTTCCAGCAGGACCGAATTAAAAGTTGAGCATGGATCCCGGGCATGCGTCGGAAACAGACCTCGACAGGCAGGAGGCTGAGCCCCATGACTTCCAAGCCATAGAGTCAGCATTTCAAGTTTTGCAACTCAATGTCGAGAGCCTGTCAGCACCTAAGAGCATGTGGCTGATGAAGCTTCTATTCAGTGGATGAACGCGCTCTGCAAAAGCAAAAGCAAAATAAATAGTAAATAATTTTGCACGGTAAATTATTACCATGGTCACGTTCGGTAGGAAGGTTTGATGAAGTAATCTAACCTATCTTTATTCTTAATCGACGACTCATTCCATGATGATGATATCTTTAAGATGCTGTTTACTTTCAAAAAGAAATCCTTAGCATAATAGCATAAGGGAACCGTCAGAGATTCATTTAAATAATAAGAATTAAATCTCAAATGCCATATTGTTAAGTTGAAGCAAGTTACCAATATCGATAATAATCTCTCAGTGCGGTGACGATTATACTTCTACTTACTTACTTATGGCCTTGGCGATGCTCCAGCACGAAGAAGCCGCACATCTATGGAAGCTCTCCATTTCCCTCTATTCTCCACCCGATGTAGTTACTTAGACCTATGGAGGACGCATATCATGCTCGACTCTGCATTAACTGACCACAACAAGTAAACGTTTTGCTTAGTGTGACAATTTACTTGTCATTTTAATCTCGCATATAAGTGAAGATTATATGCGAGATTAAAATGACAAGTAAATTGTCACACTGCAGAAACAACAGAAACAAGCACACATTGTGTATGTAAGTGTATGTACATATGAATGTATGTATTTATGTATGACATTGTATGTCTGCATGTATCTATCCAACAGATATTATAATACTATAAATTATATTATATTGTCTCTCGCCATACATAGGCTATATAGGCTATGGGGCGCGGTGGTGTAGCGGGTATGTTCGTCGCCTTGCAGCCGAAGGGTTACAGGTTCGAATCCACCTCAAGTCGCCGCGTAGGGACCTTGGGCAAGTCCTTCACTCGCAATTGCTCAGCGCTTCGGCGTGAAACTCCGATGCATTGTCCACTCTGTAGTCGGGAGCGCCTCTGAGTAGTAGGCTTGAAGGGGCGCTATAACAAATGCGCATACAAACAAACAAACAATATATAATTATATATATACATATATATGGAGAAATAGATGGGTAAATGTAAGATATCGTTTGATTCATAGTGTGATTGTATCACCACAAAATATTTCATCGTTCAACCGAAACAGTATGACTTCGTAATATAATGGAAAAGAAGGCAAACGTCCGACTACTGACCCAGCAGCATAATCTGGATTGATTAGATGAATAATCTTTCGAGATCTTCAAACACAAATCAACTATTAATGTGAATGCACCCAAGTCCAAACAATAGAGTCGGACAAAACACGACCATCATGACAGCAGACATTTGTAAGACCCAACTATTGCACTATTTTCTTCTACCAAATAAATTATAAATAATTATCTTTGCCAACCATTATCCTGTAGTTGAACCTGTACATACATCATAATTGGGCAAAGTTTGTCTTGTTCCATGCAGCTAACTACAATGAGTCGTTGGCCTGTGGAACAAGGTTGGACTGGTCTGAATACGAGGCTACGAATGGCTTCACAAGGCTGTGCTATTTCTGGGCAGATAACATCGAAGGAAGATACATTGAATGTCGTTACACGATCCAAGGAATTCCTCTGTACGATGACTACATCGGTCTGCTACAGGCCGGAGGAAACTTCGGCTGCGTCGTCAGTCAGAACTACCCACAAGACTTACCGATAACAAGTCAGATGGCATGCGAGGATGATTACCAACAGGATGTCACACTCAGCAACTACACTGAATCCGCTCGTATTATGGTTTGCCTTCGCTATCCGTACGAGGGACAACCAGGCGAAGAATGACACTAGAACATGTCACAGACATCTGACACGTGTCATAGCATATATGACGAGATAGAAGTATGAATATTACAATGACTTTATAGTGAAAATTACTGCATGATTTTCTCAAAAACAACCAGTCAAAATATGATGTAGCCTAGTTTATATCAATCAAATTATTAATGGATCAATCAATGAATAAATAAATAACTCAGTCAATCAATCAATTTACTTCCTTGATCACCGTATACATGTATAAAGTATAGCACACGCACAAGCAAGTAGGGGAGACCGGGGCTAGAAGTAAAAATTTACACATTTATGCGACTTGCGGCCTAACCCCTCCTCCGAGCTCGGTGCACATTGGACAATATAGGGCCTAATCAGCGCAATCCTTCCGAAAAGCCTTATAATTAGGAAAAGTTTCAAATGTTTAACTATATTACATTAGGAAATAAATAAAGTAAAGAAAATTGAGTTGCAACTTGCCCCGTCTTTGGGTTGGTTGCAACAAGACCTAGGGTGAATTGTGACAGCACCTTTAGCATTGGTGTAGGTTGTAACACAATAGGCTACATAGCATTGTAACCTAGTGCACGGGCGCCCGCAGAAATTTTTGCAGAGGGGCAAAAAATATCTTTGGTAGCCACGGTTAAATTTGTCTGGAGCAAGAGCTTGAAAATGCAAAGCTAGAAATTAAGAATACGGGTATTTTTCAAAGAGTTTTATTATGCAAATTTCTCAGTTTCATTTTGTGCATAATTTTTAATACGAATAGTTTCCTTGGAAATTTTTTGAAAATCAAAAAGTAGATAGTAAAAAGTAGTTCCCCAAAGATGCGCTATATAGGTCCATAGAATGAACGAATGAATAAATGAACGAAAACCAGGTGTGAGTTTTCAAGGGGCAAATGCTCCTCTAGCTGCTTCTAAAGTGCCACTCGAAAGCCAATTGCAGGGCACCAGCTTTTTCACATGTGCGGCATCGAATCAGAGGCCTATTCCAAAGTTAGTCAGAAAGAGGTCCAAGTCTTGTAGCAGAGGGCCAGAGTAACTGTTAATGCGGGTGTCGTTTAAGAAGGTGGAGGATCAAAGGATCAGATTAGCATAGGTATCAATTCTTTTGAACAGATCTCTTTGTCAGTTTTGGGTGTAAATCCAGAGGCACGATAACCAGAACCCCTCCAAGTTTATCCACAGTTTTGCCTCCCTGGATTCTGTACTGGCAGCTTGTAAAATGGACAAACTGGAGCCTGGCTTATATCAGACTTGGTTTATAGGCTATAATTACAATGCTGGTGAATAAGCAAATCTCCTTGATGTAATTTCAGGGTACTTTGATAAATTTGAAAATTTTTGGTTTAGTATTTAATTTTTCTGCAGTTGTGATTATTTGCACAAATTGCACTACAGCTGGGTTCCACTCAAGTAGGCCATAATCGATAAGCCTGCTGTTTGCATGGGCGCCCGCATGAGGGTTGAAAGTCAATGGTCATTGTTTCAGTTTTTAGAAAGAGTTTGAACATGCAAAGCAGAAAGTTATAAGAGCATGTTTATTTCTATAGAGATCTATAAACGTGCACTTCTGACTTTCACTGTCTGTATCATTCGTAACATTGGTGCCTTAATGCAAAGAAATTTGTTAAATACCCAAAAGTAGTAGTTAAAAACATAGGTGCCAATTTTCCAGGGGGGCAAGTGCTCCCCTTGCCCCTATGTGCGGGCGCCCATGACCTAGTGTTATTCTGAGTCGTCTGAATCGCAATTATGTCAGAAATAAGCTTATTTCACAGTGCTATCAGCGAATCAACTTGAGACAACTTCTTACAAAGCACACATTGGATTTACTCTTCTTTTTGTTTCTGACCGTACCAAAAGGCTAAAATAAGTAATCGCCAGCTTCCGAATTAGGTCTACCCGGTAGCCTACTTCGTTTCCTGTGGTTCTTCTTCTTGGTTGCTATTTTCTTTTTCTTGAGACCGCTGCTTGCCTTTTGTATGTCCAGTGTTCTTTCACCCGTCGATTTTTTGTGTTTCTAGCCAGGTTCTTTTTGTCTCGGGTTAATTTTTTGTAGATCTGTTTTTTCTTGCATTCATTTTCTACAGTTTTAGAGCATGCTTATCTAACGTTTCTATCAAAATGAGAGTAGGCCTATGTCTTAACTCTCTTCAACACTTGGCAATCTTTCGAACCCCGCTTTTGGATTAGGCAACACCTAGCTGTCATAAGACGACGAAGACTGGTGGCCTTATGAGCAAATTCAAATGATTCTAGTGTTGTTGATGGTTTTTGAAGCAGCATTTCAGTAAACAAAATCAGTCAGTGATGCGGCATTCGACTATAAGCTTACTTCAGCAAGAGGTGAAAGTGACTGAATATTGGGCTGAATCCGCAGCAGTTAGAAACGCTGCGGCAGGAAAAAGCTTAAAACAAGCAATAATTATTGAAACATTGAAGGGTGCTCTGCATGGGGCAGGTTGTAACGGTGTTACAGGCCTAACCAACCACGCTGAAAATTTTACAACCTACCCCGGTCACGCGCACAAGACAATTAAATGAAATTCTCAAAAGCCATGTTAGATTAGTTTTCATCATGTCATGTAATCCAACATAAACAAGACCAACATTTAAGCAAGAATATCGGGTCCGGACGCATTCAGTGAGGAAAATATTGCGCGTAGAAAAGTTACTTCAGAGTCGAAAATCACGATTTTGCAAAATTCATTTTAACTTCGAGATCAACGGGCACAAAAGGGATCACAGGTCGGAACTCGGAAACGATAGGAAGCAAGCTTGATCTGCATGCGCTGGTTCCGTGAATTTCGGTTTTCGTTATTTTTTACGCTGCTACCACCTGCCCAGTTACTTCTAGCCCCGGTCTCCCTTAGTTGAAATGATCACATTTAGGCCTATTGATGTAAAAGGGTAAGCCTAAAGAAACGTAAGATTCCGCTAACAGGGTCGCCCTAATTACATGAAGGATGATGGAAATCAGGTAATTAGAGAAGATTTTGCTGTTGGTATGCTCTTTACGCTTTCGATTTCACACCCGATTTGACTGAAGGTGGACATTTTAATCTCATCAAACCTGGAAATATTCGTGTCAAAAGCTCGAGGGTACGCGTACCCTAAAATACAATACGTTAAAATACGTACGTACCTTTCAAAAAATACAATACGCGTATGGTACGTACCATACACGAAAAATTTTGATGGCTTACTCCAGGGCTGTTTTTAACGAATTTTTAGCACAAGTCCTTCTTTTCTTTCTCATACTCCATATTAAATTACTTCAAATCAGAGGACAATGGCCTTTTTCGCTAGTTTTAACTGTAGGCTACAGAAGTGCATGCTTCTACAATTGCACAAATCCATTTAGAACTGCACATTTTGTGTGCAACTGCACGTTAAAAAAAGCCCTGGCTTACTCGGCGACCCATAGTCTACATGTACGTAGCCTATGCAGTCAACAGCAGGTCGATCAGCAGTATGCGTCATTGAAATCGGTATTTCCGGTAGCATAGCAGTAAATTTAATTCGATAAATTCTTCTGTTAAAATTGAATGCAGCTGTTCAACCTTTTCCTTGGAGTTGGGACTTTTAAGTGCTACAGCAGAACTGAGCCGACTAACTGACATTAATTAGTGCATTAAGTGCAATGTATGCAGGATAAACATAGACCTACAATATAGCACTGCAGCAATTCACTACGCTGTATACTTGGCTGTGATTGTTTGCCTAAGTTAAATTGAACATTCTTATTTATGAGCAATGACGAGGCTAACGTATTTTATTATTGCTTACGTACCCTAAAATAGGGTACGTTAAAATACGTACGTAGGGTGAACTAACATAAAGTCGGACATCAGGCAAAGTCGGACAAAAATTTTGCCGGCCTGCCACGCAGAAGAGACTTCGATCACCAGATGGCTGTTTCATAGATTGTATTTGCAGAGGGTCCATCTAATGATTAACACTTCACAACCTTGAAGATATCGTTGCCAAAATTTTAAGATGTCTCCTCTTTTCGATGCATGTCGATTTCTAGTGTTTTAAAAATCTGACATAGTGAAACCCCTTTTTCACTGCTAAGGATTTATGACAATGTTAATTGCTGAGAGGATGAGTTTCAATTTTTTTTCATAGAGATTGCAGTATGATATATGTTTTGCGTAACTTGTTTGAGCGATATTGATTTAGTGTCATGGTTGAAACTGCAGCTGTTTGCAGTCCGACTTTACCCTATATGCAAGTGCCAAAGTCGGACAAAATTATTTCACCCTGCTGAAATGTGTCCGACTTTGCCATAACTGTGTCCGACTTTGAAACACGCATATTAAACATGTGTTTGTCAAAGTCGGACAAACTTATTACACCTGCTGAAATGCGCCCGACTTTGATAAACAAGGTCCATGCCAATGCTTCATATTTGTTATCTTTTTCACAACAACTTGCCTGATAGCAAAACCATGGCAAAAAGGTTAAAAAAATTAGAGATATTAATTAAAGGCCGAAGGAAACTGCTTTATGTGTATCATTAATCCTATGCCTAAATATGGCAATTTTTACGATCCTAAGAGGTAAGTCTGGTCAGAATGAGAAGTGTAGTAGGACTCAGACTTTGATTTATGCGGAGTTGGAGTGGGCAATGAGGACTTTACTATGGGGTTCTAAGAAAGACTATAGTGGGGGTTGAACTCCTTGAACTCCTATTACTCCCACGGCAATTCTCACCATAACATTGGTGCAAATGTGAAGGTCGATGCTATGATGAATGAGGAATGTTTTAGAAATTAGAAAAATTCATGTCCTATTCGACTTTTCGTGGATCGAACCATTAGTCAAGTTTATTTTGTGTATAGGCCTGCCTGTAGGCTATGCGTAAGTCTTCTGGTACGAAGGTTCCATAGTAGGCCTAGCCTAGGTCAATTACATTGCTACAGCCTTCACCGAGTTGCTTAATAAAGGTCTTGCAAACGACCCTTAGTAGATGTTCTGTCAACTGTTACAAACATTGCTGGAACGAATACAGTGGCGGACTGTGACGATTGAACATTTAGTAGACCCCTTAGTGCAACCTTTATAATAAATGTAGGTAGGTCTACTGACGTTTGGTTGATTTTAATCAAGTTCTCAATGTTCATTGTTATGTTACTCTTTAATTAGGCACAGATCTTGATGAAAATCGTGTAGTTTATTGATTGTCCGACTCTAACAACATAAGATCATACAAGCATATAATGTTGTCCGAGTTTTCCTAACAAAGTGTCCAGCTTTACCTGAAAAATCGAAAAGTCAAATTTAGTCAGCTCGCTGTACTTGGCACACTCCTGGTCGAGTTTGTATAGAATTGGCCAGGTCTAACTGACTGCATTAGTTGAATGAGATGATAAGCTATACAATAAACTTTAAATTTTGTATATATGACGTTCCATTACGGTGTGGCGTCGGTCAGAAGAAAGTGTCCGACTTTATGTTAGTTCACCCTACCTTTCACAAAATAGAATACGTATGGTACGTACCCTCGAGCTTTGATTCGTGTTGATATACCAGATTCGCACAAAGATAGAACCATATATGCCATCGCGATTGGTGAATTTGAAAATATTCTTGAAATCGACCGATCCAGAAACGTAATTTTCGATTATACCAACTGAAGATGGAGAGCAACACAATAGAAGCGACACTACAAGGAGATGCAAAGTGTGCTCCTATGTTTGTGGGGGTATTTGCATGCGACAGACTACGTGCGACTTTGGATATCCGACGTCCTTCCGTACGGCAATCATGGGACGCATTGGATCGATCTCTGCATAGAAAGTTCTTCATATGGCGAATACTTTGACTCTTTCGGAGCGCCTCCAGAAGCACCATTTAGAACATTTCTACATAGACATTGTTCCCGTTAGATTTCCACTGATAGACAGTTGCAAAGCATAGTTAGTCGTTTTTGTGGACACTACTGCATTTTATATTGTTTGCATAGAGCGAGAGGAAAAAATATTAACGCTGTAGCGAACATGATAACTTTTGACACTGGACTGAATGAGTATTTAGTTCATAAATTCGTTTGCAAAGCACAAGAATAAAGTTTGTTGAAATTTATACATGTCTTGTATTCATACAATTACATACTTGCTTACGCTTGTACACAAAAAGTTGAAAGGGATAAGATTGTTTACAATGTAATGGTATGAGCACAAACAAATACCTACATTGCACACCTTTTGGAAAATTGAAGAATTTTAAAGTGTGCTAATTTTTTCATCCATGTGAATCAATACCTATGGACTTACAACTACTGGCATTATGGGTATTTGGGAAAAATTTAAGATTTATTTAGTTGATCTACTTTTTACACGCCCTGTGTGTCAATAGATATGCTTGTATATCTACTTAAGCATCATGCAGGGTGTGCATGCTGCTGCTGCCCCACGCTGCTGCTGCTGCCAAATCTGGTCGTTTAGTTATGAAGCTCAAAGCGGGCGGTCGTTGATAAGTGATGATAGGTTCAAATTTAGTTATACCACATGCGCTCGGGCAGCACGCCTTTCATTCTTAATTAGTCATAATTAGACATTATGCACAGTGCACACACACAAAGACACATACAGATTCAGAGACATACAAACAGACTGACAAAAATTGATTGACAGGTCCGCGCACGCCTATTACTTGATTGACAAGTCACGAGACAATTTGGAGGGTTGCCATTGGTCAGAGGCGTGACTGGGCCAGTAACTCAGTTACGTCATAGATCTATTTTTAGGTGGGTAGAACCTGCCCTCTGTTTTGAGGGAAAGTGGGGTAGTTCCTGTCTATTGTTAGCTACTGACATGTAATTTAGACATTCTTCTCACAATGTTATAGTTTAATTTAAGCAATTTTAATATAAATATTATTTTACTTTTGTAGGCCCAGCTGACTGTTTCAGTAGGCCCTGACACAATTCGCATCTTCCAGTATAACCAAGGGTTCATATAAACGAGCGTAACAAACTATTCAACCATAATGTCTATATTTATGTTGGCTACGTTTATGGAGGTTGATATTGAAGTAATCGATTAATCTCGGGATTTGACAGTAGCCTCATCATCATCATCATTGCTCTCCTCCGTCCGGCCGCGCCGACGATGAGGCTTTTACATGGCGTCTCCACGCTGCTTTATCCTTGATGGTATCCATGGCATTCCTCATATCCATGTGCCTTTCCTCTAGATCTTCTCTTATGTTGTCGATCCATGTTTTTCTTTGACGTCCTCTACTTCTCCGTCCCTCCACATTGCCGTGCAGAGCCGCAGCTGGCAGTCTTCTGTCGTCCATTCTTGATACATGTTCAAACCACGTGAGTCTTCTCTTCTTGATTTTGTCCACTATTGTTTCCTCCGCTCCCAGTTCTTCTCTGGTCTTCTCATTTCTGATCCTTTCCCTTCTACTTCTGCCCAGTATTCCCCGCAGCCAGTTCATTTCAGCCACTAGTAGTCTCCTTTCGTCCTCCTTGCGCAAGCACCAGCACTCCGATCCATACAGCAGTACCGGCACTACCAGAGCTCCATACAATCTCATCTTGGTTTTTGTCGACACGCCTTTCGATTTCCACACCTTGTTCAGGTGACCAAACATCGCACATGCCAGACCTATTCTGCGTTTAATGTCCTTTGCACAGCGACCATCCTCCGTAATCAGACCTCCCAGGTACACAAATTCTGTCACTTAGCCTACAGTAGCCTACACACGACTAAACGCGATTAATCTGGTATGACCTAGGAAAGACGTATAAACAGGTGCATGTAGCCACTGAATTAGTAACTACTTTCTTTCTGCTGAAAACGTAAGTCATTCCACTGCTGAGGGTTGTTGAAGGTCATACCTCAGCGATGTGTTTGAGCCACGGCTTTGAAGTAAGTTTATGTCAAAATCTTTGAGATTTTCATTAGCACTTACGCTAAATACTTAAAAATCGCTTATTTTTGGTCAAGGGTTTAAAATTATCATTTTGGCCATGCTTATTACCTGAGAATTTGGTCGCTGGGAATCATGAAGTTAGAAATTTAGTATTCGAAGAAACATAAATCAATCGATAAATAAGCAAATAACTGTAAAATTTATAATATTTTAATAAAAAATATTTCAAGACAATTGCAATGGTGTTTAAGTATTTATTTACGACGCAATAAATGACTTCGCAAAATGAAATAATGAATGCATACCGGCAATTTATACTACAAGTCTGAAAACCTGTTCTTCTGTTTGTTTCTATGGATGCATGTTGGTATCATGGGCGGAGACTTAGGGGACGGGGAGACAGTCCGCCAATGTTTGTGGTGGGGGACCGTATGTTTGCGGTTGGGGCCGTCCCCCAACACAAACTCACATACATATATTCCCTCCGAAAGATTTAAGAAATATGAGGATTGCAAATTGTACAATTTTAGGACATTTATTATCATTTATTTCCGTTTCAAACTGTGCAACGCCAACTGGCTGTGCCTGCTGAACAGTGAACGCCTAGCAAAAAGCTATAATGTGCAAATTGTTTCCCCACAATTGCATACTAAAACTAATGTATAAGACATTTATTATTAGCATGGTTGGTCGAAAAGTGTAA
Source organism: Lumbricus terrestris (assembly GCA_949752735.1). Taxonomy (NCBI): domain Eukaryota; kingdom Metazoa; phylum Annelida; class Clitellata; order Crassiclitellata; family Lumbricidae; genus Lumbricus; species Lumbricus terrestris. Next base: position 4,791,149 of record OX457051.1, on the reverse strand, counting down.
GGGCAAACTCGTTTTTATTAGCTGTTGAGTCTTTGGTAAACTGCTTGAACATTGAATGTTGACAATTTGCAGCATTAAACGGTGAAGAAGTATTGTGTCTTGCACCAGCAATCAGTGTGCGTCAATAATTATTTGTTTCCTGTAGTCAACTCAATGCATACAGAAATAAACTCCATGAAGTCTTCATCTTATCTTTGACTTATTGTTGGCCCTGCTCAACGTTTAGGATCATAAAATTATATCAGGTGACGATAACCGACCTATATTATGCTCTAAGTGTAAGTTCATACAGGTTATCAGTTTTATATAGAGTAGAATCGTTAATCATAATTGACCAACGACCTGTATCTGAGTGTTGTTCGTTGCTATCGACGACGTCTCTTTCTCAGACAAACGCACGTAGTCGATGTGCGAGGAAGAATCGAAATTAAACACAGACAACACAATGAAGTCATTCTGCGTATTAGGCGGTTAGTCCATTTATTGACAGTTATGTTTATTATATATCTTTTATTAACTTTACGCGGCCGCGGAGGTGTAATTTGTGATAACCAGTGATATTTTCATTAGCGAAAACTGGTTTGTTATAAAAATCGCGCGCACAAAACCGGGCACACAAAATCGCCCATATCAAAACCGCGCACGATCATAACCGCGCATCTGCTGAAGTTCGAATGAATTATAATTATCTTCATCAATCCAGCTTCTATTGGAGCAACAATGATATTTTTCATCAATACAAATTCTATTTAAATTGCAATAATTGGTCACAATCCAGCTCCGATTTAATCCCAAAAAATTATCAACATACTTCTATCCCAGTATTCTATCGGTAAACTGGGCGTGACCTATAGGATTCTAGGACGCTTCATCCCCGGACGTTTCATCCCGGACGGTTCATCCAGGGGACGGTTCATCCCCGGACGATTCATCCCCGGATGGTTCATCCCCGGATGGCTCATCCCCCAGACGGTTCATTCAGTGGACGGTTCATACCCGGACGGTTCATCCCCGGATGGTTCATCCCCCGGACGGTTCATCCAGTGGACGATTCATCCCAGGACGGTTCATCCAGTGGACGGTTCATCCCCGGACGATTCATCCAGTGGACGGTTCATACCCGGACGGTTCATCCACTGGCGGTTAATAGAGAATAATATGATTTGTACATTAGTCGGGCAGACATGGGCGCAGTTTATCAGGGGCTAAGGGGGCTATATATTTATCCATGCTTTATAGGCTTATGTGTTTTTTATGATATTTAATTCCATGTTTTGTTGGCTTATGTGTTCTTTTATGATGTTTAATTGCATGTTTTGTTGGCTTATGTGTTCTTTTATGATATTTAATTGCATGTTTTATAACGTGTTGTATTTATATTGTATTGTATTGTATTTATATCTATTTTACTCCAAGTGTTACAGACTTTTTTATATCGATTTATCCATGTTTTATAGGCTTATGTGTTCTTTTAAATCTATTTAATTGCATGTTTTATAGGCTTATGTGTTCTTATATCATAATCTAATCCAAGTATTTTTACTATTTATATCTATTAGATTGCATATTTTATAGGATTAAGTGTTCTTTAATTCCTTAAATTTCCGTCCGTGGATGAAACGTTCCGGGGATGAACCGTCCGGGGATGAACCGTCCGGGGATGAACCGTCCGGGGATGAACCGTCCGGGGATGAATCGTCCGGGATGAAACATCATGGGATGAAACGTCCACTGGATGAATCGTCCGGGGATGAAACGTCCACTGTGGCGCGGTGGTGTAGTGGTGGCGTCGTTGCCTTGAAGCCGGAAGGTTCGAGGTTCGAATCCACCTAGCCGCGTAAGGACCTTGGGCAAGTCCTTCACTCACAATTGCTCAGCGCTTCGGCGTGAAACTCCGATGCAGTGTCCGCTCTGCATTCGGGAGCGCCTCTGAGTAGAGAGAGCTTGAAGGGGCACTATAACAAGTGCACATACAAACAAACAAATACATACATAGTATGTATGTATAGTATACAATATACATACATGCATGCACATATGATATATGTGCATGCATGTATGTATATTATGAATATATACACCGTGTCTCAAAAAACTGTGCAAAATTGTTTTTGTCCCTACGCGCATTTGTCCTCTGCGCTTTTGACGGGTCACCTCAATTAAGATTACTGCATAACTTGTATGCTTTCATGTAAAGCGCAGTTTTTTGCAGGCGTTCAATTACAGAAAAAATTAGGATTGTCAAAAATATTTTTATTATTATTATTATCGGTTAGTTTTACTGTAGCTGGCAAGTATGTACTCAATCTGACCATTTCGAGTCCATTTTGACTGATATTGCGTTGGCAAATTGGGACTAATTGTAATCATCGTAATCAAACTGTGTTCAAATAGTAAACATGTAGTTCAACAGGCAGCCACAGACAAACAAAAATGCCCCACGACGTGATCACGGTATGGCGCATTTATACAGGGTGGCCCAGCATAATTGCCCCGATTTTATACGCGTATAACTTCGCCAATTTTTAACATTTATTTATACTTAATGCATCATTTCAAAGGTACTTCACTCTAGTATCAACTCTAAAAAAGTCGAACTGATACTAGTTTAGGTTTTACTTATATACTTGGAACAACGTTAGCTACCATTTTTTGTCATTACTGACGCATTATGACGCCGTTTCCCCTGGAAATTCTATCGTTTTTAGCTAAAACGCGCGTAGACACGATCATTTTGGGTGTTTGTAGGGTCCCTACCATGAATATCTTCTAATCGCAAAACCACGTCCTTTCAATTTTGCCAACAGCCGTGCACTGCCATGCGCTGCTTCAGACGCTTGCACGCTGCCAGTCTTTTCTTTGCGTAAGAGCTGGAGAGTTCGCTGGACTTCTCGTCGACAAATTACTTTAACTTTAGGTCTATAATCTTTTCCAATACGTTATTCAGTGCTTCTAAGACTGCCCGTTTTGCGCTGAATTTGCATGCAGGGCCTGCCCTGGTCATTGTCTTGACTGCAACTGTACGCGGACACACGAGCAATGTTAGCGGATGTGAGCGCCGTGCACTCCGATTCCCATGGTTTGCGAGTAGAAAGTCCTGTTTTATCAATTTTCCGTAGCAGATAATACAAGGTATTGTTTATTCCATCCTCTGTTAGAATATTCGTTAATCATTTCAAGCGATTTAAATCTCTTATCAGTTCGTAAAACCAGGGGCTTCTATCCCCCGTAAGCAACCGGGCGCAATCCATTTTCTCCCCCCCTTTTCTGGACCGGCGTTCCTCTATGTATGCAATATAATGCAGTCTATAGCGCATGCCCTCCTCTAGTGTGGGAATGAAGGTTTGTCTGGAGAGGGACAAACGAGCATCCAGCAGACGATCGTCGAAGCATGTGTAGTGCCGAGAAGGGACCTGGTATGGGGAGGGAATGTGCCCCTCCCCATAAGAAATTTTTGCGATTTCCGCATTGCAATTTCAGCATTTTAAGCTGTCCTCTTAGCAAAATTACTCTACTGTTTCAGTGGAGAAATTGCTGCCAAAATTGGGCAGCCATATGTTTTGCGCCTCTGATCAGTGTGCACGCACTCGAGAGGCGTTACATAAATTTTTAGAGCACAATGCAATACAATAAAATACAATTTAGGTCCTACATTGTAAGCCCACATAATAATGATGTTGCTTTACTAAGTGTTCAAGGACCAAATTTGACTGTCTGAAATTTGAAAGATAACATTGGAGAGAAGCCATTTAGTTGTGCTAAATAGTATATTTGTATTAACATTATTTTTTCCAATTATAATAGGATTGTATTATTTATTAAAATAGTAAAAACATAATTATAATCATGTAATAGGATTTTTTTAGTATAATTATTATAGCTGTTATAGCAGCTCATGTAATTCAAAAATGCAGATAGTAGCCTAACTAAAAACTCCAAGTGTATACATTTTGCTAAAATGGGGGGGCCCGGTAGAGTAGTGGTTAACACGCTGGCCAAGAGTGCGAGAGGTAGTGAGTTCGAGCCTCCGTTGGGCGATTTGCTTTGTAGGCTGCCATCGGCGCCGTGTGATTACAAAGCTATCTGTTCAGTTAGTAGTTAAGTTTAATTAAGATTACTGCATAACGTGTAAATGTAAAGCGCAGTGCGTCTTGCAGGCGTTTAATTAAAGAAAAGATTATTATTATTATTATTATTAAAAACTATTAGGCCTACCATTTTGTCCAAATTTATATGGAGGGGAAGTGCGATAGCCTATGTTCTGGGGGGATCTTCCTTTACTATCCTCCTTTAGTGATGCCTAGATTGAACGCTGCCCTCCATGCCCGACCTTCTCCCCAGCCGACGTGAATTTTGGCTGTCATCTGATTCCCCCTATTTTTCACTGGGCGCAAGCTGCGCCCGCCATGTATAGGGATAGAAGCCCCTGCGTAAAACTAAGATCGAAACGCGTTCAACGTCTGTCAACTGCGCCAGGTTGCGTCACAAATGACAGCAAAATATGGTAGCTAGCGCTGTTCCAGGCATATAATTAAAACCTAAACTAGTATCAGTTCGACTTTTTAGAGTTAATACTAGAGTGAAATACCTTTAATTTGATGCATTAAGTATAAATAAATGTTAAAAATTGGCGAAGTTATACGCGTGCAAAGTCGGGACATTTATGCTGGGCCACCCTTTGGTTTTTGCCGGTCAAAATGAACTAAAAATATCACCTAACTTTTGTTTCTGTATCTCTTTTGTTTAAAACATATACCGTGCATGTAACAGTGTGGGTGGGGAGCGGTAGTGTAGTGGTGGCGTCGTTGCCTTAAAACCCGAAGGTTCGAGGTTCCAATCCACCTCACGTCGCCGCGTAGGGACCTTGAGCAAGTCCTTCACTCGCAATTGCTAAGCGCTTTGGCGTGAAACTCCGATGCAGTGTCCGCGCTGTAGTCGGGAGCGCCTCTGAGTAGCGGTTGAGGGCTGGAAGAGGCGCTATAACAAGTGCGCATACATAACTGGCTGGTTTTTAGTGGTAGGTCTACAGGGCAATCACATTTCCTACATAGGCCCAAGTGTTTTGGAGATCATAAATCTATTCATAAACCTCTAGGATGGACCGCTACTCTATTCTCTTTGCTATTTTCCACAGTTGTGCTTCTTATCTTTGCGGGCGAATTGGAAGCGACATCTGCTTCTCAGTTCGTGTGTCCAAAACGCAATCTAACCGCGACGGTTGATGACATATTGAGGCTCTATATCGATGGTGTTGAGAAAACTGGTCTTCCAAATTCCGGCGACCATGATACACCGGACGTTGTCGATCTTCCTTGCACTACGAAACTAATAGCGATTCACGGAAGAAATGGATATCCAAACGGTGTGGCGAATATTATAGCGTCAACTAATGACGACTATGTGCTGACAAATACTACTTGGAAATGTTCAAACGTCAGTCAAAGCGGTTGGCAGGAAATTGATTTTGACGATTCTGCATGGAAGTTCGCCGTAGACCTTGGTCGTAACGGAGAAAATTCTTTGCCGCTCATTCCTGGCATTAGCTTGAACGCTGTGTATATCTGGCTGAGGACATGGAATGGTGAAGTGATGGATCTGGATGTGTACTGCAGAAAGAGATTAGGTAACATAATACTTTGTACGTGTGTGATTCTTTGTGTATAGACCCGTTTCTGTTCTGTCTATCAATGTAGGAACATTTGAAAATTATTTATTCGCTCTTGAATTAAACTCCATAGAAAAGTAGTGAATATGACTAAGCTGCTGTCACTTTAAGCACGATTATTCGAACAGATCTATGGGAAGTCACAAATTTTTATAATTTTTGAAAGCGACAAAAAGTATATATGGAAGCCTTCTGTTAAATATTTTTTATTTCAATAGTAGGCCTATTTTGATATGACTTTTTTTTTACATACATAGCCTATGTGCTAACATGGGATCTATGATGGCAACAGATAGGCCTACACTTGTTATTTTCAGATCCAAGCATTTGTGCCATATTCAGCCCTTGTCTATTCGGAGCCACTTGCATTGATGGACCTGACGATGAATACCAATGTATGTGTGTGCCTGGATACACCGGACAGAACTGCTCATCAGGTAAATTTTGACTCGCACGGAACTCTTTCTCGGCAGAATCACGCAGCGCAGATATTTCGCAGGTACCTTTGTCTGCATAACTGGACTACACTCTCTATTGCCATCTAATCTAATTTAGATCAGTAGAATTTAGAATTTTACTTATTTTAGAATAATTAGGACTAGGTATAAAGCATTAGTGTCAACAACTTATTCATTAAGTTTCTAACAATTTCAAGAATTTAATATTATAGTCTAAGCTGGCTTAAGCTTAATTTAAGTCTTTTAACGATATTCATATGACGATTGCATTGTGTGTCGCGAAATTTGGTTGCAAATTTGGGTGTGTCGCGCTCAAAAAAAGGTTGAGAACCTCTGACCTAGATCATGTCTCCAAACATCTCTGCAAAGTCGTTCGTCGATGACTTGGACATGTTGAGAGAATGCCAGCAGACAAAATTCCATACATGCAGCGGCATTGCAGCCCCTAGCCTCATGGTGGGCGGAACCTGATTGAGTCAAGTGGTCTACTAAGCTATTTAGCTAATTAATAATAATGATAATTAATTATTAATAATAATTAGTTAACGCTGGCTGGCCCAGAACTCTTTGCCTCATAACTTATCCTGCCATTCGTTTTATTAGGCATAAATAAAAAAAAGACCAGATGTGGTCAACTGGCATGTAAAATTGTGTGGCCAAAAAACTCTTCTAGATGCAAAATTTTATAAGTAGATCAACAGAAATTCTTTTAGACGAACAATTTGCATAAAACGTATTTATAGCTATAGCGTAATGGTACAATAATTATACTTATCCATCCTGTCACCCTCCTTTCCTCTTCCTTGCCTCCGCCTTCACTCCACTGGAATTTGTATAAATGCCAATTGTCAAGGACTAAAATTCAATCTTTTGCTCTTCCTTCCTTCTACCCTCCTTTCGTCCCCCATCCGCTCCTCCATCACTCCATTAGGATTTGTATAAATGCGTATTGGCAAAGTCTACAATGAAATTTGGACTCTGTAACTTTTCTAGTACAATATCACTCATCCTCTTCTCCTTCCCTCCCTAACTTCTTCGGTCACTCCATTGGAAATATGTATAAATGCGTATCGGCAAAGTCTAAAATGCCCGGTAACGCAATGGGTAACACGCTGGCATGGAGAGCAAGAGGTAACGAGTTCGCGCCCTTATAGGGCGGACGTGCTTTGTAGGCTACTATAATTGGCGCCGATTATTAAGGCTATCTGCTCTGTTAGTAGGTCTGTAATCTGAGTTCCTGTAAACTGCTTCAACTGCATAATTGTGTACTGTGACCGGTTGCGGTCTGTCAACTGGATTGTTGAATAAACGAAAATTATTATTATTAAGATTTATAAAAAATGTTGACTTTATAACTGTAATAGTACAATATTTCTCTCCCTCCCACCATCCTACCCTCACTCGATTAGAATTTGGAGGAAGAAAGAGAAGGAGAAAAAGTAGGTGAAGGAAGAAAGAGCATTATTGTACTGTCACAGTTAAAAAGTCCTTCCTTCCTTCCACCTACACTTTCACCTTCTCTTTCTTCCTCATCCCTTCGTGCCTCGTCCCTCTTACTTTTACAATTTTTCTCCTAGCCTGCTTCACTCTCTTACTTCTTTCTAAATTCCTTACTTTTACACTTGCACGCTTACACGTTTCATTCACACACTTAATTTATTTTCCATTTCTTCAATTAATCACTCTCTCATATTAAAATTTCTCACTTACTTGCTTCAGTTTTAGACTTTTGCACGTACATACTTGAACACCTACTCGCTTCACTCGCGTGCTTCTTCCCAAAGCTTCACTTCCTCTGTATCCTCCATGATCTTCTTCCACCTGAACGTGTAACTGATTACTTCCTCAGGTCCCACTCACATCTAGAGATGGTGCTCGGACGATTGATCACCGGACGATTGATCACCAGACGATTGATCACCAGACGATTGATCACTGGTCTAGCGGTCATTGCAATTTATTAACTAAGGATGAAAGAGAAATGTCATGATTACCGATAGTAGGCCTAAAGATAAACATTTATATAAAACGATATGACACAGACTCAATCTACCACATTATAATATATTAAATTTGTAATGAAATTAAAGGAAGTGAAATGTGAAAATATGCTGAAACGGCAAGCGTAATTAAACTGGTAACTAATCAGATAAATCTGCAACTACAGGCAAGTAGGCTAGGATAAGTAAGAGCATTTGTTTATAATTTTTACAAAACCCTTTTTATACAATAACAAGAACTGAGGGTTTTGGGTAAAGCATAAGACAAGCCAATCAGGCCTAATTTGACGTACCACTTTGATGGACTGCGATAGGCCTTTATTCGCAAAGAACAAAAAGACGTTTAATTATATGTCATGTCATGTCATGTCATTGCGCCGACGTCGCTTCGCGACGGTTGGCTGCATGATCGGACCAATGTACTCCAGCAAGATCTGTCTTTTACTGTCCTCAATAGCGCCGCTCCCGATAGACCGGTCCACAACGTGATGTTATCGAGCCAGCATACTCTAGGTCTACCGCGGCTACGAACACCCTCCACCAACCCCATCATGACACTATTTTCAATATTGTCCGGCTGTCGCAGGATGTGGCCAAAGTATCGTAATTTCCGGGTTTTGACATGGCCTAACAACTCGCATTTTGTTCCTGCTAATTTGTAAACTCGTTCATTAGTCAACATTTAATTATATTGTTTAATTATATGCGTACTTAATATTCTGATGTGCTATTTGCTGTGTGTATAATTAAGAATTAACAGAAGCCGACGATGTTATCTTTATTAGCGGTAATTACGACATTTCTCTTTCATCCTTAGTTAATAAATTGCAATGCCCACTAGACCGGTGATCAATCGTCCGGTGATCAATCGTCCGGTGATCAATCGGTCGATGATCAAACGTCCGTAGTGATCAATCGTCCGGTGATCAACCGTCCGGTGATCAATCGTCCTAGAACCCTAGAGATACCACGTTGTGATTCGCTGATTGGAAAGGGATTTATCACCAGAATGCTATATATCTTGTTTGACTCCAATAATAGTTTAGTAATTATATTATATTTAACTTGTGATTTTAATTTGTACGTTTTTATTGCCTATTAGCTGAATTACCCGGTGTTGCCCGGGAAAATTAGCATTCATCCCACTCCCGGCCAATCTCCTACTTCCTTGCACCCACTTGACCACATCCGCACTCCTATAGCCCACCCCACCTTTTCCCCACCCCACCCGACCCGACCCAGCCCACCACACCTCACCCCACCACACCCCACCGCACTCCGACCTCCACCGATACGCCACCCGTGAAATTTGTTTTTCCGGGAAAATTTCATCCCCACCCCCCTCAACCCCCACCAACCTCACCAGTGTCACCACCACCATCACCACCACATCCCACCCCACCCCACCACACTCCGACCTACACCGGTATGCCACCCGTGAAATTTGTTTTTCCGGAAAATTTCATCCCCACCCATCCCTCAACCTACCCCACCCTACCGCACTCCGACCTCCACCGGTACGCAACCCGTGAAATTTCTTTTTTCGGGAAACTTTCTTCCCCACCCTCCACCCCCACTCCTTATACCCCACACCCTTACCCCGCCATCTACCCCACCACGCTTCGACCTCCACACCGGTACGCCACCCGTGAAATTTGGGTTTTCGGGAAAATTTCTCCCCACCCTCAACCCTACGGGTCCCTACCCCACCACACTCCGACCTCCACCGGAACGCCACCCGTGAAATTGGTTTGGGGGAAATTTCCTCCCCACCCCACCCCACTCCCCCAACACCCCACCCCACCAACACCCCCACACACCCACCCACCCCCACCCACCTACCCGCTTCTGGAAATTTAGGTTTTCGACTGCGATCTGCGCTCCTGTGAATATTATTGTTTCAACTGCATAATTGGATACTGTAACCGGTTTCGGTTTCTCAACCGGATTGCTGTAGGGGAGAACAGGCACCCTTGATCCCGATGCACCCTTGATCCTTTGTCGTTTTCTCTGGAATTACTTACTTACTTGACTGTAGCAGGGCACCAGACTATGTATAATAGGGATCATTTGCATGTGGCTGCGTGTTGGGCTCTATTTATTTCTTTGTTTACGTTCTATAGCTGTCACATGATTTCATAGCCGAAAATTGTAGTTTTTCTCTCATCTAACGAACCTCATAAAATGGAACTTACTTCAAATCTCGTCATCTGCGTTACATATATTAGGAGAGAAAATAGTATTCTTGCCATACAAAATATATTTTGGCCATATATTTTAAGCGATGATAAAGTTTTAATATTTTTTGTGGAAAGACTATGGTGATGCACCCTTGATCCTAGCATGCGTGTGCACCCATGATCCCAGGTCAATGGTGCGCACGTGACGAATTATGTATGCAAAGATAACCTAATTAACTTCGCGCGCACCATTAGATTCATTTCTCAAAAATAAATCATTATATCGCATATGAATTTGTTATAAACAATTTGCAATTTACTGTAGGCAGTGTTCAGATATATTTACTGATCAATCTTTCCTAAGCTATGTTGGGGACCCTGATCTACAGCATTACCATAGACTCACAGTTGACTGCAAACAGCAATTTCAATCTGTCTGCCCATGAGCTTGTTGACTTAATGAAGCAATATTTTTTCAATTAGGCCTATAGGAAATTTTAAAATAAAACATTATGAAGAGTCAGGATCATGAAAGATTCTAAACAACCCCATTTTTTGCACCCTACGGGTGATTTTTTCCTGATGAAGCTAAAGAATAGAGACTCATGTCATATTTTACATTATAAGGTCCCCACATGTATTAACACCATTCTGTTCATTGCAAAACTGCATAAAGTTTGAACAAAATTCCTATTTTAGCAAATTAGCCTAGATCAGGTTTTTATTCAGGTATAGGCCAATTTTAAGTTTGCTTAATTGAATCAAAAATTGTACAAAGTTTAACCAAAAAGCTAAAGTTAATGCAAGATTTGTGTTCTGATTGTCAATTCTACCCTCACTTTTGTTATTTTCAATAAAAAGCCTGTTTTATAGTATGTTTCAACATAGGAGATCAAGGGTTCCTACATAGGATCAAGGGTGCCAATATAGGGGATCAAGGGTGCCAACCTGTGGGCACCCTTGATCTCTTTTGGGTCCCTCGACTAAATCTGTAATATCTTTTGTAAATGAAATTTGTTCAGAGGATTAAATATCTTGGATGATGCGCAACATAATTCTCTATAAAAGGATACCTTAAAATATTTACTGAAGCTTATATATTCACTGAAATTCAGAAAAATCTAAAAAGAGGATCAAGGGTGCCTGTTCTCCCCTATTATTATTAGAGAGCTAGAATGACGTCATGCTAACTGTAGTCTCTTGACTAAGGCGGCGTCTTTGCAAAGGCAACACGGCCCATGAAATCTATACGCTACCGGCGTTAACTACGAATGAAAATCAAAATGTTCATATTTTCGGGTTTTAAAGTGAATTGGGAGCTGAAAATAGTCGCGTTGACCCACAAATTTGGGTACGAATCAATTGCGAAATTTTGGTAAAACGATACACTGTAATTTCTGAGCCTTTGGCCGGACAAAATTTAAAAATAC